>JAVLVB010000072.1:1222225-1255942 GCA_032876305.1 Orestias chungarensis | reverse complement strand
ATATATATATATATATATATATATATATAATATATATATATAATATATATATTATATATATATATATATATATATATATATATATATATACTCACTTTCACTTAAAAATAGTCAAGAACCTTACACATAGGGCCATGTAAGCTGAAAAAAAAAAATCATTTAACAGGTTAGGTAGATGTTTATCTAAGCTGTGCTCTCATTCTGAAAAAAATCCCCAAGTAATTATAATGTAATAAATTATTAATAACTACCTAATCAATCTGGAGTCAAAAAAACAAACAAAAAAACAGATTTAGGTTCATATCTGGGTTCAGACTTGTACCAAAACTCAAATGAATCATCTTCATGTCAGCGGAAACAGGTGTTCCTCCTGCTGCATCCCCGCCACTCTTCTCTTCAGTTCCAGATGGAAGCCTGTAGGGAGGAGCACCTCATACCACACAGATAATAAGGGCATATGCTCAACACCCATCTTGCACTGGATCTAGATCGAGCACTTTCTGCTTTTCACCTATTGCTGTTCTTTTAAAGTTGTGTCAAAAAAAAACAAAAGGGGTGAGAGAGGGAGTAAGAAATACAAGGTATAGCATTTCTGGCCATTTAACATAAAATCAAAGCAAAGATTTTCTCTGGTCTGAAAATGCAGTTTCTGTACAATGACCTGATTGGCTGACAATAAATCTCCAGAATGAATATGCTATGTATGGTGCTGGGGGCTGTAGTGACATCGCTGTGCAGCTAAAGTCCGATTTCAAATAGATAATGAAACTACTAACAGAAGTACGATCACTGCTGTTTGCAATGAATTCCTATTCAAGCTGCAAAATTCATCATCATTGCAGTATTGATGTGAGCTACAGAGCAAAGGCCTGCTAAGAGGCAATATTTGGTGGACATTATGTTTTAAGTGCCATGCATGCATATACTGCAACCCAATGAGATACTGTACATGGCCTATTAAGTCACTTTAATAGATATAAAGATATGAACATTTAGCTAATGCTGCTTTAATAATCAATAATTAAATAGATCTACATCTCAGTTTTGTAGTTCTCTTGCTGTGAAATAATTGTAAAGAAAAATGTATTAAAAGTTATACATTTCATATAAGGCAAATGCTATGCTCTTAATATGGGAGGACCGAAAAAGAATCAAGATTCAAAAAGAAAAGACCAACACAAAATGAGCCAGGTCAAGAAAAAAGAAAACATTAAGCAGTCTCCTAGCAACAAGGATGGATGGTGTGAAAAAGCAAATGCGTGGCTCACTTTGTCCGGTGGAGGAGACTCGGAGGACCATTGTTGGTCTTCCATAATCTCTGTGAAGGACCACACACAAGCATAACTTGACGGCTGACAGAGAAGGAGTTATAACAAAGGAGGCGCTGCCACTTCTAATGAACTCTAAAGACGAGGCGGATGAAATGAAGACTTGCAGTTAAATGCAATGCAAATGCAGAAATACCTTTAAGTACCTATACAGACAAGAAGAAGATAACCTGAAATTATTCAGCATTTTACAGATGGTAACTGTCATTTTAATCCTAGCCCTCCAGATTACTAGTAAAATAAGCTAAAAACTCTTTAACATATGAACACAAACCACTTTGTCTTTTTTTTTTTTTTTTTTTTTAAACAAGGTTCTCAATCTCTGCTTCTTATAGTCTTCAGTCCCCACAGCTTTTAGATTCATCAAAGTCTAAAACACCTGAAACTAAATAAAAAAAAATAGCGAGATGACTTTCTCAGCCTGCGTTCAGGCTGCATAAAGGCGTGCTAATAATTTAATTTCCACAATGATAAAGAGGAAGAAAAAAAACTAAACTTAATGAATCATGTGGTTTCTGTCTCCAATATAGATATATTTTAAGATCGTTCACATCAGGAAGACCATAAATATTTTCAATGCTGTTTTTAAATAAGTGCCTATAAATCCCCTCTAAAACAAGTCGGACTTGGGACTGAAAAATTTAACAAGAAAATTGGTCTGATAATTCTGATCGGTGTACCTTTAATTATTAATATTAAAACACCTACTTAAATGAGCAGAGGCAACATGCACAACCAACCTACACCCATGATAAAAGACTGGGAGAACAGAGTCATTTTAGCCACAACAATGATGAAAATCATCAAGCTTATACTGTCAGACCCAAAATGAACGCAAGAATAAAACATGCAATGTGTATTAGAGATGCTAAAGTAAGAAGGCTTAAATGTGGATCTGGATATTTTATTCAGTGCTAGCTATATCTCAGGCTAGCCCTGAACATTGCAAGTCTCTTCATTACCATTCGTTCTGCTGCATCCCTGAAAGTAATCAGGGATAAATGTAAATCATTTTCACAAAACATCCGCAGCCACGTATGCACAGCTCTGATCCAACCAACATTACAAGAATCAAGCTATTTAGCAAGATGACTTTCACTCTACTTGTCAGTTGTGTATAAGCTACAGGATGCTACTCTGACTTTGTCATTATAATGTCATACAGGAAGTTACTTCATAACTTTCCAAGCTGAAGTGAGCTCCCGGCTGTAAAATTAAAGCAGCTCTGAAACTAGATTTCCCAGTTTCCTTCCCCCTATTATTTCGGAGTGACTTCATACTGAACTTTATGCTTCCTCTTTACAGTCACAGTTAGGCTACATAGACTGGCTGTTGCCAGGAACACAGGCTTAAGCCGGAGGAATTTCAGGCTGAAAGCCACCAAGTGAAAGCCAGTGTCATTAGATTAGGAAGGAAAGGAAGGGAAAACAGCTGCTGAGGAATGTACACTGGATCCAAGTTAAGAGAAGCCGGAGGCAACTCTGGAAAGAATGGCACAATTCGAACTCACAGATAAAGCTTTAATTTGGCCCCAGCTTTCATTAGAATAACGTTATTCAAGAATCCAACGGATGAAGCGGTTTGAGACAGAAATCAAATATATAAAACAAACCTTGACAGCCTAGAGGAGGTAACGCGTGGTTTAATTAAAAATCAAGAGACAACACCAAAAAAAAAAAAGTCTTAATTCTGGTTTGGTCCACTGTTTAAAAAAAAAACAGAAAGAGCATCAGGTAACTGTAGCAAAGACATTTTGTGGCGTACTGGTTCCACCTATAGGAAGCTCAGCTGCTGTCACGATTCAGATTACACTGGGTTATTTGTTCTGGCAATGAATGAAGACATTGGAGAATGTAGTACTTAACTATAAGAAAGAATGTGGCTGCAATTGTACTTAAAATAGTCTGTAGCCTGAAGGTGGGGTGTTATGGATTTTTGAGTTGGGATCACCGTAATGACGTTTGCACTATTTTGAGATTTTTTTTTGGCGTCCAAAATTAGTTAATTATTCATATTTTATGATAGAGCAGAAATTTTTCATTGCAAAACGTCATAATTTTCCAGTGTCTTTTCAATAGTTGAAAAAAAATACTTTGTGGAGAGTCGAGTGAAATGCTGGAGATTATAACCTTCTCAACTGGCGCCACGAATCATGAAACAAGAATGCTGCAGCATGAGTTTGGTACAGCACCATGTTACAGCTTTTTTTTTTTCCTGCACCTGGTTAGTCTTGGCTCTCAGCTCTATTGTAAAATCTTCATCTTTTGCAGAGATGTCAACAACAGGCAGTTTCAATGGCGTTTTAATTGGAACCTTTCAGGATTAAAGGTTCAGTATGAATTTAAATCTGAAATCTACAGTGTTTGAAAATGTATTATGTTTTTTAATGTGCGCAAAACTGACAGGTGCTGAGAGCAAGTATGGGTATGAAGGAATAACTACAACATTTATAAACATTTATTTTCTACTGGTTAAACTTGAATTTCAATTGATGTCTGAGGGCTTCCAAAAGCATCATATGCTTGAGTCAAATAAGAAGAGTAGTGAAGTACCAAAATAGATTTTTTTTTTCCCTCAAGGTACCTTGGACTTACTCATCTCCCTCTGGTTAATGAGTTCAAAGAGAGCTTCATAAAACATTTATCATCAGAGAGACGGGTCTACATCAGAACCACATTACATGACCTCAGGTTAATTTGCAGGAATATTATTCTTTGAATCTTTTATCTCTCTACTTTATTCTTTGCTTTCAAATCTCCATCCACTTCAGCTCCCTCAAAAAAAAAAAGAAAAAACAGAAAAGAAAACTCTCAAACAGCCCATAGAGTTATTGTGGAACTTGTCAATCAGAATTATGCAACTGTTAAAACATGAAAAAAAGCTGTACATTTAACATGTCTTTGGGAATTTAGTACGGCTATTTTTGAGATAATTTAGAAAATAAAGAATTAATCAGATCAGTATGAAAAAAATTAGCATTTCCAGTTAGGAAGGAAATGAAAAAACATCAGATTGATAACTTTAGTGAATGCAGCCAAACAATCTGAGATTCCCAATTAGCTAGATGTTAACATTAGCGAGTAATGTAAACAATCGAAATGTTCCTACATTTATTTTGAAGGATAGGCTGCTAGTTAGCCTTGTGTTTCTTGAGAGTAACTCAACGGGCAAAAAATACTGAATGGGAAGTCTTGCAGAAATGCCTCCTTCTTAAAAACAAGCAGTTCCTTGCAGATCAGAGCATTGATAAACACAGCACGAGAGAAACAGAGGTTACTGTACATACTGAAAAACCATTAACGATGAAGAATAAAGGAAAAAAGACAACAAACAGAATATCGAAATGGAAGAAACAACTTATGGATTCATGTAGAAGATTTTAACCTTCACTAGCAACGCAAAAAAATAATAACATGAAGTGAATTTTTGTTCTTTTTTACAATAAAAAGCAAGGACATAAACATTGCTGTGTGGGATACTTCTAATTAGTTTTTGTTCATTGATCTAAAAATCTCATTTCAATTAGCCTCCACAATCAGAGTCTATTTCTTCTAATGAAAATACAACTAGGAGATAAAGGATTGGTCGGGGAAACGGACTTATCTTAGATCTGAAGATGAGGTGTTATCAGTCAGGTCTGTGATCAAGGCAGCATCAAACCTGTGGACTGTATCTGATCTAATACTCACGACTGTAGGGACAGGAGAAAATGTAATGCTTTACTGCAGGGTTTGTTTGATCCAACTTGGCTTTTGATACTTTGTGAATGCTGTTTGAGATATGTGACAGAGAATGCACTGGACTAAATGGATTAGTACAGCTTTACAACTGTGGGACTAGTTCTGGGAGAGATTTATATAATGAAAGAGTGAAGATTGTCATATCAATTATTTTGAGGGACATGATAACAACGGATATGTCATTTATTTACCCATGTTTCTACATTAACTGGCCCGCACTCTGCTGCCCAGCACACATGTCACTATAGCTTCTGCGCAAGCTAACTTATTAAAAAATTGAGGAAAAACCTAAATCAATAACCACAAATAACGAAAGGCCAGGCATTAGTGTGATTCACTGATAATTTAAATAACTTCTTCTACAATCTGACTATATTAAAAAAAAATAAACTGAGGATTTAACATAAAAAAAGATTTGAAAAAAATTGACTTCTTTGCATTTTTAATATTGGGCCAAAGCTTTTTCACAAACAACCTCTATGAAGCAAAAATTAGCCTGCATTTAAACAAGGAAATAATCTGAAACAAATCTGTATTTTCAAATGTTGAACCAGGAAAACATTCGCTTTTAGATGAATCTGCTGCAGTCGTCATGCCGAAATGAGGCTGTTATGGCTTTTGTGCATCGAAAATGCCAGATTCTCTTAATTGATTTATTGTTAATCTAAACGTTCTACTTGGAAGTAGGATTGGGGGATATATCGAATCAACTCGATGTATCACAGTTTTTCTGACTATGGCTAAAATGGCTAAAATAGCTCTATCGCAACAATCAAGTATAAACCATCAATGAAATATTAAGCTTTCTGCATCCAATTCATTGTCAGTTTTGTTTATCCCACACGCTACTAATGCATCACACCCCCTCCCTAGCTGAAAAAAATTCTGTCTGACACGCAGCACGGCACATGAGAAGAGACATTCAGCAATAAAAAATAAAAAAACAGCAGCAGCAAATTAATAATCTGGTGACTATTGTGACTATTCTGGGCAACTTCACTGTATTTTCAATATTTAAGATATAACTTTTCTAATCTGAAATCAACTGTTCTTTTTGTTTATTTCAGTTTTTGTTATGGTAAACAAATTAACAAATAACTTTTCGGTTTCAGACAATTTTTTTCCACCCTATGGATTCTCAGATGGTGTAAATTTTCTGCTGCTGAAGTCTTGATTATCAAAGGTCCAGTGTTGACCACAAAAGGCGTTTAAGTAGTAAAAAACATAAATGGGAAGCTGATGGTTACAATACAATATTAACATTACTTACCGTTTTTGGTGTTAATTTAAAAATATTGTGATATATATTGTGTATGGCGATACAGAAAAAATAATATTGCAATACTGAATTTTCCTCGTATCGCTTGGAAGCATCCTTGTGAAATCAACTGTAAAAATATGATTGATTCACTAAATTGATCTGGGTCATTTTAAGACAAAGTTTCTTAAGTTTTCTCTACATGTGTCCATTTCCTCTGACGAGTAAATCCAATACACATTAAAATAGGTCAAGGCAAAAGAAGAAGAGGTGGACTCTGAAGCCCCAATCCGACCAATATTTACAGGAGAGGCTAAACAACTTTCAGACAGTACAGCTGCACAATATTAGGAAAACATGCAATAATAGAAAAAAACCTATAAATGACATAACGGTATGACTAGTCATAAACAAATGAATAATAAATAGGTTTAAATGTCTGGTTTTCCCTCATAGTTAACATACAACCAGAGGTGTATAGTAACAAAGTACATGTACCTCGTTACAATACTTAAGTAGTTTTTTTGAGGATTTGTACTTCATTTAATTTTCTTTTTTTTTCATATAACCTGGACTTTTACTTTTCCTTCACTACATTTAACAGTTAAAACATATACTTTTACTTTGTTACTTTGACATTTGCCACCTTGTTACTCGTTACAAATCAAAATAATCAAAGAAATATCTTGAATATGTGGGTTGGAGAGGAAGAGAAGAACCACGTAATGTACTCCGATACATCAGAGAGCAGCAACCCTGGCAACGCCAGTGGCAATGCATGTCGTTGAGGGAGACACGGGACCCACAGCGTACATCATGCAGCGTACATCATGTTGTGCCATCCAAAGTGTCCAAAGTGGGATAAAGGCATTAAAAACGGCCATCCAACTTCAAAAAACATATTTAAGTGAATTAAAGTAATGTTACTCGCTGCCAATGTTATGTCATGTGGACTATAAATATGTGTAAAACATAGTTTTAGCCAACATTTTGGCCTTTTCGTTGCCAACATTACGGACAAGTTGCTAACTTTACATGCTAGTAAGTAGCAGTGGGCTGTATTATATTTTAGCTTTAAAATAAAAATATAGTTGACGGTTGAGCAACATTTTGTTTTTTTTATCAATGTTGGACATGCCCACAATTGGGACACCAGGATGAAGGTGATTAAGAAAATCCAGGCCTGCCATTGTGGTAACTGTTAAATGATGTCTTTTTAGTGTCATTTCAACAAATATTATTTTTTTACTTTTGTGTTTTTTTGTGTGGAGAGTCTGTGGACATCCACTACACGTATGAACAGTTGACTTCACAGAAAAGAGGGCTTAGGAAGCTGGGACCTCCACCCTCAAACAGACATTTCGACGTCTATGCTAAATTTAGCAAAGACGTCGAAATTTTTTGTGACATGTATTCTATACCACATTTTATTGAACTGAAAAAGTAAAATAAAAAAGACAAGTGGAGAATAATTTTGGGTTGTTTTGCTTCTTTTCATGCATACTATAAAATAACTGTACTTGTACTTTTGATACTTAAGTATAATTTTTCACAAGATGTTTTGTAATACTTAAGTTCATTTATTGTGAGCTACTTTAAGACTTTTACTTAAGTCATTTTCTTATGGGTGACTAACTTCCACCAAAGTCGTTTTCAGTTATGGTATTTCTACTTTTACTTAGTTACTGCATATAACCCAGTAAATTGAACTTTCATAGTAACAAAGTAGCTTTCAATCAAGGGTGCATAATATTTTTAAGTATTCACAAACACAGAAGAATATATTTGAGAGCAGATCTAACCCAAAGATGACTATCATGCCTCTAATGCTCTGGCAAGCCAGCAAAAGTAATCAGAAGAGAAGCTTCATTTTGCTGTTGAAAGTGTAAATTAGTGTCTCGCCAAGTTTAGCTGCCAGAAATTAAGTGTAAACACTATCTTATAACTCTCAATAGGGAAAAAGATTATTACTGTGCAATTACGGGACCACAGAGGAGTGGGAAACCCAACTGCTTCAGCGGCAG
Organism: Orestias chungarensis; assembly: GCA_032876305.1. Classification (NCBI taxonomy): domain Eukaryota; kingdom Metazoa; phylum Chordata; class Actinopteri; order Cyprinodontiformes; family Cyprinodontidae; genus Orestias; species Orestias chungarensis. The sequence continues at coordinate 1,247,592 of JAVLVB010000072.1, read as the reverse complement.
AAAGACAGATTACAGGGTGGTGGCAGCACAGATGACAGATAATGTGAAAAACACTGCAGTTTTCCCATACAATGTGCACGGATTGCAGGAACTAGCAGGAATCTGCGGCTCTTTGATAATATGTTGGAAACGCTCTTCAAAATAGAAGATAAAGAGGAAGGGAATTTAGGAAATTGTGTGTCTAATATTAACACCATTTTGCACAGTTCAACATATTTTGTTAAATCTTCACTGTTCGAACAAAATTATTAAACTTTTCAAAATATTAATCAAAAGGCTAAAGATATAATTGTATACACATGTAAAAAAACAAGGAAATAAGTAAAAAGAGTAGACCAGTTTTTAGTATTAGAAGGGTTTTTCAAAATAGTTTTGGATTTTAAATTGTTTGCAACAATGCTGATTACTTGTAGATCAAGTGTCGGGGTCATCTTTGTCTATCTCCATGCTCCCTAAGGAGTCGTTGATATTGTGACATAAGCATTTTGATCTGTACAAGATGCTCTCTCTACTTTTTTTCCAAGATAATTTTAAGAGAGGAAAAGACAGATCAAGTGATCGACAGTAACTACCACATGTTTGACTGTACGGGAGTAACTGCAAATCAATCTACCGCTTTTTTATACGCTTAATGGTTAAATCAAAGATTAAACATTATTTATATTTTCAAAAGCTTGTTCAGGTACCATTCGATAAGTATTAATTTCCTTTTGGAAGTGCAAACTATATCGGAATAAGCTTTTTCTTTCCCAGCTAGGAGACTTTCCTCCCCTCATCATTTTCCTCTGACTGCGAATATTTGGGCTTTAACATCAATTTCTCTGTGGTTGTCCGCGAGTAACTTTATCCATCTGATGTACGATTCATTGCAAATTTCTTACCCTGTTATCTTTAACTCATTGTTGGCTACAGGTCCCATACCAAATGTCTCACGTAACACTTTGAATTCCTCTATATCTGCCATTACAACAGAGTTGAGAGAACGTAGCGGTTTTTTGTGGGCAGAGCTATCTTGCTGTGGAACTTTGTCAGTTGTTAATGGATTTCATGCCTGCAGCTGAGGAAGCTCATGAAACCTTACCAAATTGTTGGAATTATAGCAACTTTAGTGACTTAAAAGACAATAACAAACCTCAGTCTTGTGCGTTTCGCCTAGTCAGATAAGTGTGCCTCATTTCTTTTTGATAATGTTGAACAAGAAGTGAAGTTCAAGACCATCAGACCCTAATATCTTTATTTAAAGCCCTCATCTGACAAAATGGTGCATGAGGAGAAAAGCAGAAAGTACCAAATCTCTGCTGCTGGTTTTATCTGAGGATTTAATAATTCAGCCAATGGCAGCTAACACAGCGGATGCCCACCTTTCAAACTGCCTGGTAAGGTTTAAAAGGCCTAAAAGAGTGTGTGATTATCTGTTTTTAAATTTATTTCGACAGTTAACAAGGTTAACTAAGCAATTACATTTCTAATGCTTGGTTAGTGTTTTTTTACATTCGTCTTATCTTTTTGATCTCTCCATGAGAGGACTACAATCCTAAAAGCTTCGACTTAGAGCCGCCCTTGATATAGCATGTAGCACTCACAACAAACTTTGCTGTGCAGGGCTGGCAAAGGCCAACATCGCAGAGTCTGTGCCAACTACATCTTTTACCTTAAAGGCTCCACTTGCAGCACTTTTGATGATGAAGGTGGAGAGAGCTATAAAACATTAATAAATCTAGCATTTTGAGCTCTCACTCAATGCAACTAAAGAGCATGTTTTGTTTCCAGACACGTCAGCTAGTTCCATCATTCACATCTTCGCAAAGCAGAGCCAAGAAGGTGGGTGGACCCGAGAACCCTTTTTCACGAACAAGCCTTTACCGAATTACTTTTCCCTCCCCCTCTCCAAACCTCATCCTGCTAATTTCCAAAGATTGTTGGGAGGGCTACTGTTGCTGACTGAACGTTGGCTCAACAGATACTTGTTGGGTCTGAGACAGAAGGCTGCACCTCCACATTGGTGCCAACTTTTCTTTTTATAAATGTCATTATCAGCTTCAGTCAAACAGAGCTAGGATGCATGAATTTACCTAGTTTTAGTGATCAAGGACAAAAAAAATAAAAAAATAGGCAACTAACGGTTATTTTCATTATCGATTAATCTGTTGATTATTTTTACGACTAATCGATTAATCACTTAATCGCTTTTTATTATTAATATAATTTAGCCATTACTTTCCCATTTAAGCTATTAACTCATTTAGTCACATACTGACAGTCAACAACATAAACCAATGTTCGTCTCTGCTTTTAAATATAAAGCTAAAAGACCACGTCAGAAAAAGATTTGTTCTATTTGGTAAAACAAAAACAAATAAAGTTAAGGTGATAATACTTTTATGAGCAAATCACAGATAGCCTCCTGTCCTCCCCCTCACACTGACACACTGCATTTGATGGACAATTAAAGAAACAAAAAAGTCATAAACACAACAACTTGACATTTTTAGTTTTAAAAACTGATACCAGTACAGCCAGCCACTGGTTTGATTACACAGCAATCCCCTTAACTCCAATTTCATTCAGCAAAGTCAAAAATGTAAAGTACAACGCATTTTAATGCAATTACAAAGAAATACAGCCACTGTTAAAGATTGAAGAAAAATAAAGTTAAAAGTTAAAGTTAAAAGAGAATGACAGACAACAAGAGTTTTAAAAATCTCACAAAAGAAAGGGCTAAATAGTATGTTTCCATCTAATGGTTTGGAGAGAATCAACCAGAATCAATACATAATAATTTATCAGATGTTAACTTTACAAACGGCTGTAAATAGAAAGTTGTAGAAGAAGTTCTTTACAACAGAATTTATTAGGCAAATGCATTCCCATCTCCTCTTTCCGCATTGACTCATTTATGCATTGAACCAGCATAAAAACCCTTTTTTTGTGAAATGAGGTAAGTTATCTTTAATTTTGTCATATCCATTAATTATTTCTAATCCAATCCTCAAAATTTTAAAAAAAGTGGTGTGAAACCATGTGAGCTGAAAGCTCCTTTGTTCGCATGACAAAAAAAAGCTGCTAAAAAGTGGAATTTCCTTGAAAAATTAATAAATAAATCGTGAACAATAAGCTTATTTTGATATTTTTATTTTATTTTATTTAATGCAAAATCCAACTGTCCAAACTACTGGAAAATAAATATGTTTTTAATACTGGTAAAAGGTGGTAAATAAAAAGGCCGCCTATAAAAACAATTACTTGAAGTACGGAAGTACATATTAAGCACAGAGGGCTAGTGCTGGACGGTGGTAGAAAGAACGCAAACCTTTCTGTCCACTCTGGTTGGAACTGGCGGTTTTTCTGTCAGTTTTCTATTTCGAGCAAATTTCAAGCATGCCATTACTGCTCCGGTCGGTAAACGTGTGGCTGCTGCTGAGAGTAAGTGATTCGGGTTTAGGAGGGCTGTAGTGCTATCTGTTTATCGTTGTCATGGAGGCAACCCTCAGTCTCGTATTGAGATCGCGGCACGCAATTTCAAAATAAGAGCGGACAGTGCGATTGAATTTAAATTTTTTTATAATAAAAAAAAAACTTTTCAAAACAGCTCATAGGCTATTAATAGATACCAAAAGGGGCACAAAAGGCCAGCGGGTTGCTATTTGAGTATCAGGGGGTCTAGAGTGTTTTGTGGTTTACCCCGCGGCTCAGCTACATGCTATATCGTTTAGCTTTACATAGAATGAGACACCTGTTAGCGTTGCTGCAAGCATAGGACTGAAGTCGTAATCAATCACTGTTGACTTAAGTTGTGTAAGCGGTCAACAGTGTATCCCATGCAGTCTGACAAAAAAGTGCATGGGATACACAAGAAAAGCAGACATTTAGAAAAAGATCTTACTGGTTAAAGGAGGAATGGAATTTATTACAGAATGGGTCACACATATCTGATTGAAGAAAGTAAACTTTCTAACTTCGCACAACCAGAAAAAAAATCTTAATCTACCCCAAGTGCCCTGACTTTTAAAAATGTAATAAAAAAGACAGACCCAACATGATGGAAGTATAGTTAGGATTAGGGGGGAAAGGCATATATAGTTGATGTGCAGGAACTTGGATCAGCCATCCTCCCCCATGGATTATCATTTCCCCCAAGCTTGTAAAGCCCGCATCAGGTTGGCTTGATGCCCTCTGCCAGGGGCTTTGGCCAATACTGAGGATTAAAATCCTCCAAGGCTATAAATACACCTAGCAGACCAACGTCAGCCGCCAGCCAGCTATTGCACTCAACTCTTATGACTGAATAGATGGGATGATTTTTTTTCTCCTTCTCTTTTCTCGTTTTATTTTCAATCCGTCTATCTTGTCACTTCTAAAAGTGTTTTCTTTTTTATTTTCAACTCCCCAAAACTTCCACTTGTTTATCAGTCCTCTAAAATTTAACCCCCCCAATCTTTCACTTTGTCTCATTCATGCTCTTGCACTTGGTAGCATCTCCTAATTGGAAACAAGCTGTGAGAGGGCTTTCAGATGGAGGTTAAAAATTGCATCTGATCCGCCTCTTGCTGGATCTCGCTGCAACATCACTCCTTCTCCCTTTTAGCAGCATTACAGGCTTGTGCACAAAGGATGAGTACAAAAATGCAAAGTACACAGAGATGAGGGAAAGAAACTGTTGACTAACTGTTTGGTGGAAGCAAGAGAAGCTGGCAGAGAGGTAAACATGCAGATCTGGGTTTTACTAAGCTTACACATTTTCAGCAGATTGAATTTAGCATTTCAACTACAGATAATTTACATGCTTCCAAACTGTTTAATTAATAGCATAGAAAGAAGTTAATTAAATAGTTTAAAGGGGCATTGAGTATTATGTGATGTCTTTATTTGGCGCACATGTAGGAAAACAATGCATACCCACACCTAATTTGACACTGTAATTATTGTGAGGGGTTACATTGACTCAGTCATAACTTCCCTTTCTTCACAGTGTGAGAGGATAAGAGGGATTTGTAACACAAAAGACCAGAGCCAGGCAGAGAAACAATTACTTTCACCCCGTTTGGTGCCAGACTGCACCGTCGGGTCCACAGGGCTGAATAACAGACCACTGAAACTCTGCTACAACCAAAGTCTACACAGAAAACATAGTGGAAAAGCAGCAATGGTGCAGATTTGGGTTCTTCTACATTTGCTCTGCACTTAAAGACTAAAACATATCAAAAAGAAGTCAAAGCTTAATCTGTTAAGAGTACTCTATTGTGACATATTGTGTTCATAGCAGAATAATAGAAAGTATCAAGCTGAAAGATTAATTATCGATGGTTCAAGGCAAACAGTCAGGTTTTCTTTAATGAAGTCACAAAATGTTTTCTCTCTTATCGAAGTCCCAAGGGGTTGAGATTAGTATAAAGAAACTGTCAAGTTTACAAGCTTAGCATAAGAGCACAACATCAAACATAACTTTGCCAACTGGCGGCAAATCCAATAAACAGAATTGATGTTTATTATTTGAGGAACAGGCAGACTTAGGTTTAGTTAAAAAAATTGAAGATAAGAATAAATTTAATGAGACTTTGTAATAATGGTTCCTTCTGATGAAACAGTCTAGATTTTCAAACAAACAAGTTGAGGTCAGGACCAGGTTCAACATTACTTAGGTGTTCTTATCTAAGACTTTAACTCAAAAAACTTATAACTGATTGAGTGCTAATTGATTGAATGTCAAAGAAGAACAGAACATACTGTTGAAGTATCAAATGTTTCAGGGACAACAAACACTTGACAACATGTCATGTAAAGACTTTACGATATATAAATAATAAATCACTAAATAACCATAGATGACGGGTTGGGATGTGAGTGTACATTTAGGGTGTGCACAGTCCTGATGCTGAAAGAAGGAGGCGCAGCTTTTAGTAGGCAGTATTAGTCAGTAGAAAGTCTTAAGACAAAACAAGGGTTGGGAATCCCTGGGGTAGCATATGCATACCCCAGAAGAAACTATTCAATATAATACACCATTAATAAAGGAGCCAACAGAGTAAATTGACATGAACTAAATTACTGGTAGGGTGAAAGACTTCCTCAGAGATACGGCCTTGTGTTTACATCAAGCAATTCAAGTAAAACTAGACTTAGATGAAATAGATGATCTGCCATGAATTTAAACGAACGACTTTATAATCGCCAACTTGTTTACAAGGTTAGTATTTTACTTTTGCCATTTTCATTTCTAAAATGTGACTGCATGGGACAAATGAGCGTGCTTAAATACATGGAAAGAAGAGTGTTTCTTACAAAGTTTATCACTGACACCTTGTTGTTACTAGCTCTCCTTGTTTCAATTGAAGCGCTAAAAACTGCACTTTCTTACAATCCTTATTGAATAATAAATCACACCATACAACTTTGAGATCTGCGCAATTTATGGGAGAGGTTATCCAACAAGAGGACCAATCATTCCAACATTTTGGTCAATATGGATATCAAACATTAATATTGCTCTTATGCCTGATAACCAATATTTAGAGATATCATACCGATATTTCATATATTTCCCTACCTCTTAAAAAACAAAACAAATACAACACAGCCAGTCAACCCAACCCTACTACTTAAATACACAACACGATACAGTCTTACTCGCCAAACCAACATGTTAAAAACATGACCAACATTTGCCAGTATTAATTTGTTACCAATATATTGCATTCCCAATCCATACATTGGGATTAACATTCCGAATAAACACAATTATGTAAACAGAACCATTGGGAATGTCTAATAACCACATTTAAGTGAAATAAAACCTGAATACGAGACAATATTAAAGCATAAAGCTCAGATAGCGTTAAAGAAAAAGACAAACAGGTTTTCTTTAAAGCAAAGATTCCCCGCCTACACTTGCTTCTTAATTTGATGAAAATATCATTTGACTTAGAGATGCTAATCATTCTATATGTAATCTTTCTCTGGTCAGACTTTGGGGGAGACTTTGTTTAATCCTTAAACAAACCTGGACAGTGCATGTTCTTCATGTTTTATATGTAGAGACACGAGTGCTGCCCATTTCTAGATCCAACACTGCAGTTAAAAGCTAAAGCATCCCAAAAAATATATATATATTATAGTGAGGTCATACAGGACACTAGTGCATTCCTGGCTAATGCGATTGGGCTTGTCTGGGAAATGACTAAGCAAACAGGAGTCAGAGTGGGTTCCCCTTACTGGCACCAGAGCTTTGTTAGTACTAATCCAGTCCAAAGAGCCCCAACTAAACACCCAGCCCACAGAGCCACCAATAAAAACATGGCAAAGCCCTGGGAGACACAGAATGAATGTTGGTGACCAAAGCTAGATCACCAAGGCCAGTTTGTTCATCAGAATTGAGAAAAAAAAACAACAACATCGGCAACACCGGGTAAATGGGTCTGGGAAGCATTTCTAGTTCTTGGTGGTGTGGAGTATTTTCCTAATGAGAACCTGGCAACAAAAGCAAAAATCCTGCTTGCTCATAGTATTATGTAACTTTATGAAATAAATCTAAAAACTAAAAAAAAAATTCTTGTGGATCAACAGTACTGGCAACTAACAAATTATTCAAAATTTGAGGATGTCAGGAAATAAAACAAACAAACACAGAAGCAGACTTGTCAATGGCTGAGTCAACAGATCAACATACTGACTGGATGACTAAATACTGCAGTTCCTGTTGCTGAGATCAGAGTAATTTACTCATCTGTACCTCACAAACCTCTGCCAAAGGTCCATAACTGACTAAATTAGATAAGCAAACATCAGGGGATTTTTTATATAAACTAATCCTTGCGAAAATCATATCCATTTACTCAGGATATACCATTTCAGTGTTTGTTTTCTCGTATAATAACCCCCCTCCCAAAAAGCAATATTAAGCAATTCAAAGGAAATGGTTTGGTTAATTTAATCCAAGAATTTTTTTTCCAAAAATCCCCAAGCAAGAATGCAGGGGCGGGCGGGATAAAATCATGACAACAGAAGAGAAAGAGATACTCACTTGTCATACTCTGCATTGTCCTTGTCACAGCGGGCATCCTTGTGCTTCTGCCAGTCCTTCCCGTGCTTACAGGTGGTGAGGAGGACCACATCCTGGGAATTATGTACATGGTATAAAGCATTCCTTGTGTCCGACCCTATTCCTGTCAGGTATCTCTTCCCCTTAAAAACGAGCATGTACTTCCTGTAAGGAGGAATCGTGTTATGCCTCAAATATCCCCTCTCTCCTCCTGTCCTGGGGTGGTCTTTTGAAAACAGGGGGATAGAAAAATCGAATCTAGGCCTGAAGTTTTCTGTACTTATGCTGGCTTTGGCCAACATGGCAAAACCAATGTCAAAGCCCAGATCTTCTGTGTAATCTGGCCACGTGCCGGAGTATAAATTAAAGATTATGTGGTTTCTGCCTTCATTCCAGAGAGGAAGGCTTTGGATTTTGGCCTTCAGGTTGTGCACGTACTGAGGTGAAAGCTGGTCCCTATCCAGAGTGTCCAAACTCAGGACAAACAGGCATGCCTGCCCTGGGTCCGGTGTGTAAAACCTGGAGCCTTCGATTGAGGTCAAAATGTTTTGATAGCTCTCTGAGATCTTTTCTCCTTTCTGCTGTGGATAAACGTAGACCTTAACCCGGTTCCTCTCACACAGAGAGAAATCAAAACAGGACTCCATTCTGCATCGTTTTCCAGTGTATAGGAATGAGCTGGTGTCTCTCTTTTGCCTAGGAGATATGTGTTCATTGAGATTTTCGCTCAGCTCGTTTTCAAAGTTGTTGAAAGCCTGCAGGTGTCCCTTTGAGCGCCGCCACGGCGCCCCGGGGTGAAACCCGGCGAGGCTGCTGTCATCACGTCGTCTGGATAGCGGGACTTGTATCCCCCCGAAGCAAAACAGGAGAATAAGACAGACACCGGCCGAGAACAGGATTAAGTATCGTTTTTTGGCCTGCATGTGTCCAGCGATCCGAACTGAGGTGCGAGTTTCTAAATCCAAGAAGCGCAGAAGTTTCGATCTCAGCACCTCCGGTGGGAGCGCTCCGCCATCTTCCCCCGGGCTGAGAGCTTCCGTCTCCCTTCTTCTGCTTCAGATGCCTTTCACAAGTCCGGGAGCTGATCCAACGCATGTGGGCAAATTTTTAATGTCCATCCACCTCGTCTCCTTTCTGGTTAATTGGAAACAGCTCTTCCCAAACTACCGGGCGACAAGGATGGACTCGGCATCATAGGTCGCTCAGTACTTTTCTTTGTATAGAGCCACCTTTACTGAGCAGGAAGGCTTGTTTGCCACGAACTATAGTTTCTCTTTTACAATATTAACTATAGATAATTAACTTAAAGCAGCAGAGTGAGCCAGACTTGTTGCCTACACAGTGAAACTACTGACTCTACTACATAATCTTAAGGTTTCACTGGAGTTTATAAACCAAACTAGCTCTCAAACACAAGCCCCATAAGATTTGGTATGTTTTTTCTTATGTAGAGCGCGTTTAGCTAGTTACATCCTTACAACAAGTAAACCTAAACAATACATTCCTAAAGCCGGCGTTTGCTAGGTTGTTAGCAAGCTAACTAACTAGCTTGGTTCTGAAAACAGTTCCAGTTAGCTTGTTAGCTAAGCGCTTGCATCAAAGATCTACCGTTGGCTGTAAAACCACTCCGTCTCCTTCCGCTGAGGAAAAAAATCCTTCATCTTCAATTGAAAACCTGCCTTCAAACTATAAACCGGCACATTAAAATCTACCTTAATTTTTCCAGTCATTTAAAGTGGTCAGCCAGCGGCTCATACACTCACAAACAAGAGGACAGGACAGCGGCGGCGGAGGAGACGAGTCGGGCAGCTCAGCACAGCTGGGCCGTCCCACGACTGCAGCTACAGCCGAGCAGAGGTTCATCCACGGCGCATAGCGACTCGCCATTGGGTAGCGTCACATCCGCTGTAGGCGGGGTTTCCGCCACTGCTTCACATCCAAACACAGGTGCAGCTCAGAAAAGATTTACAATTTAACTTCTTTCAATGATTTAGTTTAGAAATACAACAAATTAAACGAGGTAATTTCTGCTATTGAAGCTAATAAAAAATGTTTTGTTCCACAGAGGGGAAATATTAGTGTAACAGCAGCAAAGTGGCAGGCAATAAAAGCATTTAAAAAATATAAGATACATAAAAAAAAAGAATTAAATTAATAGAGGAAGTGCTTGCCCCTTCTTTTGGCCTTCATAATCAATGGGGAGATTTGCCCATCCACACTATCCACAAGCAGGGTAGGCCACAAACATGTAATTGTAAAATAAGCTGCTTTTTCCAACCTTGATAAAGGAAAGATGATTGGAAGTGTAGTAATAAACGAATCTAAAAAAGGGTAGAGAGGATTGTTGAGCGAGACCTATTAACACGTTTAAGGGAAATTAACAAGGCAAGAAATTATATGTTTTAGGAAGTATGACACATAATATACTGAGAATGTAGGCTAAACCACACTGAAGATACACTGGCCAAAAAATAAAGGTAACACTTAAACAACACAATATAATTCCAAGTAGATCTAACTTCTTTGAAATCAAACTGTCCACTTAGGAAGCCACACTGATTGACAATCAATTTCACATCCTGTTGTGCAAATTGAATAGACAATAGGTGGAAATCTTTGGTGATTAGAAAGACACATAAAGGAGTGGTTCTGCAGGTGGGGACCAGAGACTACTTCTCAGTACCTATGCTTTCTGGCCGATGTTTTGGTCTCTTTTGAATGTTGATGGTGCTCTCACACTCGTGGTAGCACGAGGGAGACTCTACAACTCACACAAGTGGGAGGAGGCTGACCTCCAGCAGGCCACAAATGTGCAGGTGTCTGCACAAACGGTTACAAACCAACTCCATGAGGATGGTATGAGGGCCCAAGGTCCACAAATGGGGGCTGTGCTCACAGCCAAACACCTCGAAGGACGCTTGGCATTTGCCAGAGAACACCAGGATTGGCAAATTTGCCACTGGCGCCCTGTGCTCTTCACAGATGAAAGCACTTAGCACATGTGACGGGCGTGACAGAGTCTGGAGACGTAAAGAGCGATCTGGTGCCAGCAACGTCCTTCAGCATGACCAGTTTAGCAGTGGGTCAGTAATGGTGTGGTGTGGCATTTCTTTGGAGGACTGCAGAGCCCTCCATGTGCTCGCCAGAGGTATTTTGACTGCCATTAGGATACTGAGATGAGATCCTCAGACCCCTTGTGAGACCATATGCTGGTGCGGTTGGCCCTGGGTTCCTCCTAAGGCCGGACAATGCTAGACCTCATGTGGCTGGAGTGTCTATTGCTTTTGCTTTTTCTTGTCTAAAAAGAAAAAGCAATCTTGAGGAGTTATAATAGTTTTATTTCCCTAGGATGTAGTAGACCATTAGTTGTTTCCCAGCTGTATGGACTAAATTACCACGCTTGTAACGGGCACATGCATTCTTGAAAGCTGTATGTTAATCATCTGGGCTCTTTCAGTTATCCATGGACCAATGATGAAAGTGTGTAAAGATTTTCACATTTGCAGCCTACTGCCTTCCTCTTTGTTATTTTGCCTTCTGTGCATTTCAATCTACTGGAGCTTTGCATCACCTCTTTGTATGTTTTTTGGCACCTTATCCTTGCATCTCCCTCCTCTCTTACTTCTATTTGATAATGCTGAATAAATGGATGCTACTCAGGTTTGGTTATGTAGATGAGTGTTTCTATAAAAAAACTCTGTTATTGATAGCTTTATAACCGCAATAACATTATTTTAACATGCCGAAACAACATTCTCAAAAAATAAAACGAAGATGAATAAACACAAACTTAGACAGGTAGATGTGAGAAGAATACAAATGGATAAAAACCATGGAATTTACTCTTGTCCAATAATCATCTGCTGCCTAATGAGACTGTGGAGATGCTGTCCCCCTGCTGATACATTGTTTTTGCTGTGATGAGCTTTGGCCATATTTAGAGCAGAGGGTCACAGAGCCGGAGCAACACTCCCACAGTGTAACACTTACCCTGATGCCAATAACTAATTTGGTGGCACCCAGGTCAGTTTGGATTGTTAGCAGTAACACCCAAAAAAAAGTTTTTTTATTCCTCTGATTCTGAAATATATATATCTATTAACTTTCCATTCCCATGTGAGTTTGCACAGATACACGCACACACACTTGTGCTGCTGTGTAAAAGGCAGTTTGTACGAGTACTTCTCTTTCATGTTGAGCTCAGCCTTGGATGCGATAATTTAAGGTTCCCACCTAAGAAGAAGCCTTGGCGAGGAGCCCCATCCGTCTGTGTTGATGCTAAAATGCATAAATCACTTCTGAGAATGTCAAGATTAAAAGTGAAACGAAGGGTGCATGTCACAAATATCTGTCTTGAAGCAGTACGATAAGCCATAAAATAAGATTACCAAATATTCTGTGCATCCATATGATTTTCATCACATGGACAAAATTCTGTCTATTCGGTTTAGATCGTATAACAGAGACAATTTTGTTGCTCTGAACAATTATAAAACCTGTTCATGGGGCAGTCTTTTACATTTTTTCTTCATTTCACAACATTGTTCATTCATTTCCAGAATAGACAAAGAATTTGAACTGTGTTCATACCTCTTGAATTCTTGTAGATCTCTAAGTTTAGAAATGTATTAGCTTAAAGGTCAATTAGAGCTGTGCAATATATTTAAAAAAAATCTGTTGCATTTGTTGCCCTTAACAATTATAAAACCTGTTCATGGGGCATGTTGTGACATTTTTGCTTAATTCAATGACATTCTTTATTAATTTTTAAAGTATAATACTATGTTCCATGATGAGTCAAAAGGTGTGTTTGGAGTTTTTGCACCCATTCTTCTTCAATGTCTCTCCACCACACTTTGACTGTATGTTAGAGGGTCTGTGAACTGGAATTTTAAAGCTGTGTTGTATCCACAAGGGTGTGTGCTTGATTGTGGTTGTGCATTGTGTGTTTACGTTTTTTTAACCTCCCTCCTCCATAAGGTGTGACCTTGAAGGTACAGACTCCTGATGACGCTCATCAGCCCTGTTCAAGGAGAAGTATTTAGATAGTGGATCTCCTAAAGCAGATGGTAGATTGTTAACTTACTGCTTGTGGTAAATTGGCTCATTTGGTACCTAATGCTAAAAAAAGGAATATACTCTGTAACCTCCTGTGTTCTATCTTTTCTCTAACAGTTCTCTACTCCATTAAAAGTTCTCTGTCCAATGGTGGACATCCTGGTGCCTAATTCTCCATTATCCTTGCCATTCCTTGGCTGCTCCTACCGCCTACCTGTTGAAAAACAAACAGAAACAGATTACCAGGACCAGAACTGCACATGGGCACATCACCCAGCCAAACTTAAATTCTTTGTGAACATTTTCCTTGTGTCATAGTCATCTTCCTTCTCAACTTTCCATCTCCATCCTTCACACAAGGTCCAATTCATTCTTTGCCTGCACTCAGTGATCACTCACCATCACTGGTCTTGAGGCCAGCTGCTGGCCTCCAGATCAGTTATTCTAATTTGTTACCATTTACTAACAATTTATCCAGCTGACTGCAGGTGCAAAACTGGCTACTATTTTCCATATCATGCAAAGATGTCTCTGCTTCTGATTATCTGACTGATTACCAGTCTAGCATTTGATTAGGGGATTCTACTGTGTTATTTTCATCTGACGTTATGTTTGGGACCATTGTCTGACTAAATGGTGAATCTTTCTCAGGTTTGCTTCTAGAATAACCTTATGTATTTACTTTAAATCTCATCAGAGCAGAACTCCCCACTACATGATGCTGCAACCATGATGTTTCTCTGTGTGTGTTGTATTCATCTTGTTGGCTTTTGCTGTTCAAGTGACATTTTCCATGCAAGCTAAAAAAAGCAATCAGAATTTTAGGTAGTAGCGTTATAAATTAGAAAGGTTGAAAGGGCATGAATACTTTTGCAGCATTTTTTCTTGGATAGAAGAGGCGAGTCCATGCTGTATGCCTTTCCTTTTCATAAGCAGATGTCTGTTCCCATAATCTGCTTTTGCTACATAGTGGTTACTCCATCTGAAACAAAGAAAAAGTTCATCCTAATCTAATATGTTCATCTTGGCATACATTTTTTTCCCCACCATATACTGTTAAATATATAATTTTAAAGGGCAACATTTTATTACAGGTGTGACTCTGAATAAGTCAGTTGGTAGGAGTAACTGGTTGGGTTGTTGGTTTACCGCTTTGTTTGTCCTAATAGTTTTATCCCTGTGAAAGACAGTTTAACCAACATGCTTGGTGGTGGAGATGGTTGACTGTAGTTACAACCATCAGCCATCAATATGTAACAATGTGTAAGTAAATGTGTGAAGCTGATGCATGTGAGCAGATGATGCAGAATATTTACTATGTGTGCCCCTAAACTGCCATCTGAAAAAAGGTTAAAGCAACTAGAGTAATTTCACATAAAGTTGATATTTGTAAAACTCCAAAGGACTCATGTATAGTCATAAATATACAAATACAAATTATATTTTTAATAAAAAATTCAATGGACCCAAAGTGAACAAAAAATAGAACGCCCTTACTGAATTAACAAATTGAGGGACAGGAAAGGAATCAGGAGATTTAACCAGATTAAAGAATATTTAATTACAAACTGGGGAAAGAAAATCTCACTAAATAGGGTAGCTAATTAGCAAAAATCCCTGGATCTCTGAAAAAGTTCAAGAATGCAAGCCTATAGATAAAAAGATGTGCAAAAGATAAAAAGAGGAAACAAAAATTTTTTTCAAAATGTTTCTTTAAGTCTGCTCTACATTTGCTTACATTATGTGAATTGATCACTAATCTCTCATTTGATGTGACTTTTTAGCAGCTCAGTTTAAGCCTGAATTAATAGATTAATTTAAAAGGTGGGAAATAGGGATGTTATCAGTCATTTATAATTAATTTAAACATTGCTGGGAACACTCTGTGTAGTGCGAAAGGCCCATTTTTTATAACATATTTTCACAGCTACTTATTTTGCCTCTCTATATTGTATTTTTATCTTTTCAAGCAATTTAACGGTTTACCATGTTGTAAAACATAAACAACAGAAGCAGAAGTTCAATCTTGGCATGCACTTATGTACAATAGTTGAGGTCCAAAAACTTCATGTTCGAGGCTTACGTCATTCAGGAGATCTTTAAGGATGTAGTTTTAGTGGCAGTTTTCAAACACAAATTGAGTTAAAGCATTGTCTAAGAGCTGGTTCAGCAGGTAAAATGTGTCAAGTTACCACAATGTTAGAGAAAAAGAGATGCGTGCCTCAGCCTGTGTGTTTTGTGCAAATAAAAAGCTCACTACTTTGTGTGCAAAGTAATGTATGCATGAGTGTGTTGGAACATCTCAATCACAGAGCAGAGATCAAGTTCAATTACATGTGTAACAACTTTAAGGTCTCCGTAGGCCCAGAAACCATTTATATGCTAATAAGTGTGACAGAGGTAATGACTTGCAATAAAAAGACATCTGCTGCTTGATCGAATCTGATATTAGAGCATTACCACAATCAGCCTTTGCTATTGTCTTGAAATCACTTGTTAGTCCTGTTACTCTGTGTGGGAAGTGTTTTGACATCTGGTAAAGGTGGCGTAAAAACCTGTCTCCTGGTCTTTTTTTCTTCTCTTTGCAGTTTGTGTAAGGGCTGGATTTATGTTTCAATCGCCTCAAGGGAAACTCAAAGTAATCGTGTGTTCTTTTATGGTGGAAGTGAAATGTATTTTATTTATAGCAACGTAAAACAAGCCATAATATTGTATTATATTGATGAAATGTTTCACGAAGATCATAAATAGTTCACATTGTTTGACCTGACTTGATCATTCATTAAAAAAACAATGCAGTGATTAAGTATTTACCCCCTTGCAGGTTTCCTCCATTTGTTTACTTATTTTGTCCCACTTGAATGTGTCTCATTAAAAAATATTAATATCATACAAAGAGAAGCAAAAGTAATACTAAAATTTTTTGCTTTAATTTAAAGAAAAAATGCATCCCAACCAACTTCACCCTGTGTGGAAATTTAATAACATTATTAATGAATTGTGATTCTCCACATTTTTTTGGATGAATCTAAGTAATCGCAAACAGAGCTGACTTGTAGGATCAAGAATTCACTTAAACAGAACCTGTCTGACAGGATGAAGTAGGCTAAAATTCAACATATCAGCCCCCAATTTGAAGAAACACAAAAATAGGAAAAACACTGACGTCTATCCGTCTGGAAATCATTACAAAACCACTTGTAATTCTTTGGGGTTGATAATAAACCATAGTTAACCATTATTCCCAGACAGAGAAAATAAAACACTAGTGATTCCAAAATTTCTCCATGACAATGACTCCAGTCACATCACTACCTGGAATGACATCTAAAACACTGCAGATCAGTCAAAGTTGCTGTCCATGATTAAAAAATAACCAGACACTATGCATAGATGGCATTCAGATGGGAGTTCCATGTTAAAAACAACTTCTAGCCAAAAAGAGTACAAACAACCATTTCATATTTGTCAAAATCCTCTTCAATATTACCAAGAATTTGGGGAAAACGATTTGTGGACAGGTGAAACAAAATGAGAACCTATTAAAAATGTGATGATCTGGATGTACTTTTTTTCCCTGAACTTGCAGGAGTTGTTTTTATTGATGGACACATAAATTATGAAAATCTGCCACAACGTATGGCACAGTACTCCAGCACACCAGGGTCATGCAGCAGGACAATGACGTAAAGCAAAGTTAAGGTTTTGAAACGGCACAGTCAAAGTTGATGCTGATTTAGACTCTGACCTTATATACTCTCAAACACTCTCCAGTTTGAGCTGAAACAAACAATTGGGCAAAGAAAATTTAGCTGAAACTCCTTTACAGCAATGTGGACATAATTACTCAAGTTGTAGCAAGTAAGCTTGAAGGTAGTTGTTGGTGCCAAGTGTGTCTAAACTTTTCAAAGCGTCTCATTTGAAAACTGTATTCTGTATTTGCTCGCCTTATCTTTATCCTATTTTAAAACTGCTGTGATAATCAGAAATATTCAAGTGTGACAATTAAAAACAACACAATCTGTAAGGATAAGGAAATTCTTCAAAATTCAGTATATAATTTCTTCTCATATAAAATGTGAGTGTAAAGATCAGCAATATCTGCACAATTAATAATTTACTACAAGTCGAAGGAAATAGCAATTTAGTTAACCATAGAAGTTTGATCAACGAACAAAAATAGACGCCAGACGCTCAGATCCAACACCTGACAGTGTAACATCAGCTGACATGCTGGGACAGGGTATACATCCTATTTTATTCCATGAACAGCCCCCCTGTGAGCAGCTGTCGCTTCAAGGGCCTGAATGAGATCAATGAGGCAGTATAGCAGTGAGACCTGAGTACAAATTGAACAGCCTTTAATCACCTCACATAGTTCACAGCGGTGTGAAAGTTCCACCCATGAAAAGGTTTAATTACAAGTCAAGCCAAATTGAGTCAACTTGCTGCTAATAAATGGCACAAACCACCTCAGGGGACAGAGCCCAGCACATCTTTCTGTGTGTCCCCGTATCCATCTTGTTTTTTATACACATGTTCGTTGGTTGCATTAATGCAACCAGACAACTTCCTGCCTCCTTATATTTACAATACTACCAACAAATGATGTTAAACACAGGTAATTACATTTAATGTTGTAGAAATCCGCCAGTTACCAGAGACATCCAAGGCAATGGGGTTCCTTCCAGCTGATGACTTCGTCAAATCTTATTAGAAGACCGCAATACTGAAGCATGCACTCTTTTACAAATATATTCATACCTATTAAAACCACATTATATAAAATTGATATTTTGTTGGGATTTTGTGTGATAGAACCAACAAAATGTTTCACATAACTGGGATGTGGAGGGAAAATGAGAATTAAAAAAATGTATATATGTATATGTTCAGTTGTGGACAAGCCTTTGATATGTAACAGTGTATTGATCAGTGCATGACCAAAGAATGGATGGTCCCTTAAAGCTACAGGAGGTAACTTTTATTTAAAAAAAATCGTTTTTTTAAAACATATTTGTTATATAACTGTCAATACGTCACTTCCACACACTATCCAGCAGGGCAGCGACATTAAATATACAGCTTTAGCTACAACAGCAATACACAAGCCATGTTTATAAGGCCCAGTCAAAGTCTAGACCTGGCAGCAGGAATGAATGTGGGGCAAAATTTGAAAATAATCTTTGACAGATGTTGAGATGTAGACTTGCACCAGTACATTAAGGAAAGGGTTCCATAATACTTGCACACTGAGCCAATTTCCACCATACTTTAAAGAGTTTAAAATCGAGAATTTCTTCACTCAGACTTCACAATTCTGTGTTGGTCTATCAAATTAAACCCCCCCAAAATACACTGGGAATTTCACAATGGGATTAGACAGCACTAATCAAGTGTATAGTTGTCTTCTTGTGCGTGTGATTGATCAGATCAAATGTTGTGTTGTACAGCTTTACACTTGCCAAATAAAAGAGCAGTAAAAAACCCTGGGAAGGCAAAAAAATCTTCAAAATCATCATGGGAATGTAGGAAATAAACAAGGTGTGTAATATAAGACCTCATTAGTGTAAAACCTTTCATGACGCTTCCAGGAATCTCATAAATCTGATGCAGGTGCTGCTGAGAGAGGGACCTTGGTGCAATGGTAAACAGGTAATAAATCCAGCTTCTGTGGGGACGCATTGTTTAGGTTGTGGACGGGCAGGTCAATAAGAATCCAAGCGCTGAATCTAAATTCGCATTTGACTCTTTTTTTGTCTTTCTCTAGAGCCCCTTAATATTCAGTGCATTGAAATAATTGAAATAATTGCACCCCAGGAGCTCCCTGGGATGGAAAGCCCCTAACTTCGGATTGCTAGTGCAGCTCACCTTGCCATATGTGGAAAAGTATCAAATTAGAACACATCTAACAACACTTTGCACTGCTGAATTCAAAGCATTAAAGAATATCTGCATAAAATACACTAGAGCAGAGAAACCTTTTATATATGTGCCGCGATGATGGAAATAATTGAGAGAAAACCCCTTTGTGTCACAGACAGTTAATAGGTCAAACAAGCAGCTCTGACCATATGACTGTCATTAACCTCGGGTTCACACTGCTTAAAGGAAGTGCCTGTCACTCTGCTGGATATGTTGGCCATAAAACACTTTTCCAATCTAAAGCTGAAGGAAACATGATGGCCTGTGCTTGCTCACTCTTGCTCGATGCATGATGTTAATGCAATTATGCTGGATGCACTGTTTGCAAGGGGAAATATTGCATTTGAGGTTAATATTACTAAGCTCTCTGCCTAGTTGGCATTTATATTCTGCAATTTTAAATGGAAAAGTACATTTTACTGGCGTACGGAGCATTTGTCAGTTAAGAGACAGATGATTTCACGCTCCTTCCCTGTGGTTGTATCTGTCAGACAGCAGGTTAGTTTAATTTCTTTTCAGGCCTGATCCCTGTAAATCACGGCATCCCCGTGGAACCACACTTCCAAATCCTCAGACCCTCATTACTGATGGATGGAGGCTGCAGGGAGACAGACTGACGATGTAGTGGATCTCTGTCTCCATCTAGTGGAAGGTACAGATATTATTTTTAGTTTTGTGGAGGAGAGATCTGACCTTAGACAGAAGCTCTTCATCTTGAGCTCTTATCAGGCATTTCTAAGCATATGTTGTTTAGAAAGGAGAAAAAAAAATCTGTGTACTTTAAGTCTGTTTTGGAGCCATTATTTACCACATGAGATGTGTTCCTTTGTACATAGGAATACAAAATCACAATAAATTTTAAGTTCATTGTTAGAATAAGGTATTTTGACCACAGATAGGGTTATATTAGTACAGCGAAACAAGGATCTATGTAAGTTGTATTTATGTTTGTTATTTAGGAGCCCATTTGGGGATGGTTTATTTTAATAGCTACTTAATTGGAGTTTTAAGGCTCAGAGTAAATCTTTGGAAAAACGAACCAGTCGTGGTTGATGTTTAGATTTGTTTTAAAAAGATCCGTTCATGTGAGAATACTCTGAGAAAGCTACAAATAGAAAATATAGTATTTTTAAAGTCTAGCAGAAGCTCCCTCCCACCCCCGGTGAGCTCTGTGAAGGAAATTCAACGCATCCATCAACATGGTCATGTGACTGGTCACGAGGAAGTAAACAGGGAAGCTGCTAAAGGGGGTAAGACATTTTAACCTGACTTTAAACGTTCAAATGTCTCTTTATTAACCACACTTCGATTTTAAAGAAGGCCAGTAAGACGTAAAGTGATAAAACATCTGCCTTTCCGGTTGCTGCTGCGCCAGTGATACGAGGCACTGATTAAAGCTAAATGCTAACTACCAGTCGCAGATCATTAAAAGGCACAAAACGAACAGACTTCTTAAAATATCACTCTTCGATATCAAAGAGCATCGGTAGAAATAAAACAATGTTTTAATAAAATAGCCTAAAGGCTTCCCAGGTGTGGCTTCTTAGGGAAAGCAGAAAGCAGGAGTGTTTTTCTTTGTATCCCTCCTTGTTCTGAGTGAATAGATCCATGTTTGACCTAAATAATGATTTTTAAAAGACCCGATCTTATACTAATGAGCACAGGTATAAGTTTTATTGTGCCAACTCAGGTCAATCAGATTTAGCTTATGAAGCAGTTTTTATAGAACAATGAGGAAACTACTTACAATCTTGCATGAATTTTAAACATACAAAACACAAACCAAACAAACACTAAGTTAAATAATAATGATATTAACAATGATAATATCAATAAAATGAGGAAGAACACGTTCTTTACTTTTGTGTAAACATTGGGGGGAAAAAAGTTACATATTTAAAAACAAAAACACTGGGTGTCATGGGATAAATAAACTAAAACCTTACATTACTTTTTATTTATGATTAAATTTAAAATGGTAATAAAAATGTAGAAAATGTATAAGGGACTGTCTGTAATAAATGTTTTTTTCCTGGTTATAAGCCAAAGAGATAAAAAGAATGAAGGCCCCTGAAGTTAAGTGCAAGATAATTCCACATTTTAGGAGCTAGTGATTCAATTTTTATGCATCATCTGGATTGATGAAATCTTTTTGGAACTATCAAAAGCATCTAGTTTGGATACTTAATAAAACGGACTCACAAACCTAACAGAAAGCCTATAAACAAACTAAACCAGTTAAAAAACCTGCAGCAGCATTTCTTTTACCAGCTGTCAACTATCGAAAGATACAGTGATCCACCCATGTGGTAATAAACTTGTGGATCACTTTCTCTGGGTGGCAAATAGAAAGAAGGAGCTTGTTTTTTCGTTTTATTTACTTATTTATTTTAGGTGCCTCAGCTGAATAAATGTACAATATTGACATCCCAGTCCAATTTTACATAATATTACATTTTGAGGCTTAAATTAGTGCCACGGAAAATTCCATATGGTACCAAAGAGGAAAAGTCAAAGGTAGGGATACAGTTATGACTACTGGTGTTAAAATTCAAAACCTATGTTTTCTTATCAATGAAATGGAGGAAATTCAGTGCACCAGAGAGTTGTTAAACCTCTAAAATATAATATAAAACCCCCAAACATTAATAAATTGTTACATTTCATTTGAAAGTGTTCCTCATTTTTGTGGTTTCAGTTTTTAGGTCAAAGTATTCCATATCCTGCTCTAGTAATCAGTCAGGATAACAGGATCTGTGCTCCTACCAGAAAGCCTTAAGCAATCAGTGTTTTGAAAATCCGGATAATCTTTTTTAATTTTTTTAAATTTTTTTTTAGGATTAGCTGAAGTATTTTCTACAAACAAGAACATCCATGCGCTCTCCAGCCACGATGGTGGATTTCCTAGCAGACAATAACCTGTGTGGCCAGGCTATTCTCCGGATCGTCTCCAGAGGAAACGCTATCATTGCGGAGCTTCTGCGTCTCTCCGACTTCATCCCAGTAGTCTTCCGAATGAAAGACAAAAGCGACCAGCAGAAATATGGAGACATTATCTGTGACTTCAGCTACTTCAAGGTATAAAGCAAGCCACTTAAGCTATGAAGTTTAGGAATTTTAAAGAAGTATGGAATGACCTTTTATGGAAAGGTTAAAATGTTCTGACATGAAATTGCCTCATAAAGAAAATTATTACTTGTATTTTTATGATGTTTAACTTTTGATCGGTCTTTGTTCAGGGTCCTGAGTATTATGAGGGGAAGTTGGAGGCCAAACCAGAGCTTCAGGACCTAGATGAGGAGTTCAGAGAGAATAACATTGAGATTCTGTCGAGGTTCTATCTGGCTTTTGAGAGTGTCCACAAATACATAGTGGATCTCAACAGGTACTTCATTAGATTTTGATTCTGCGGATTGGTCGCGTTTTTATACTTTATTTTGTGCAAAAATGTTTATACCAGTGTAAATTTAAATTTTATTTCATGTTAGAAACACAGATGTCCTCATATTCTATGTGGTTCTATTTTCCCTTCGGTAGATAACCACAAACCCTGTAGGGAACGGCCATGTTTAAGAAGGTTGGAACGAATATAATTTCTTATGATATTGTTGTTTCTCTTCAGATACTTGGAGGACCTGCATGAAGGTGTGTATATTCAGCAGACCTTGGAAACCGTTCTTCTAAATGAGGATGGGAAACAGCTCCTGGTAAGTCACCGTGGTGATTCATATTTTGCATCATTTACTTTTAGATTCAAGCTAATATCTGTTTCTGATTATTCCCTGTTTAGTTTCACAAATCAAAGTGTAGTACATTTGAGTGTTTTATCTTTTAAAATTTTCATGCCTACCCAGTGCGAGGCTCTCTACCTGTACGGAGTCATGTTGTTGGTCATCGACCAGAAAATTGAAGGAGAGGTCCGGGAGAGGATGCTCGTTTCCTATTACAGATATAGGTGAGAATGTGACTCTCACTCACCACACTCTCCAAGTGAGTCACACTTATAGTGAGAGGGTGAGATCTGGCTGTAGCTGTAGCTAACTCACTTGCCTTATGCAAAGGTTATCTCCCTAAAGCAGTTGCACGGATACGCACACACATGTCATACCGAAGCTACACAGTTTTATGCAGCATATTTTGACTTCAAACTACCTAGTCTGTCTAAGACTAAGTATGTTGATGCTTCAGTGCCGCCCGTTCCTCTGCTGACTCCAATTTGGACGACATCTGCAAGCTCCTGCGCAGCACCGGCTACTCCTCCCAGCCTGGAGCCAAACGACCAGCCAACTACCCAGAGAGCTACTTCCAGAGGGTACCCATCAGTGGCACTTTCATTAGCATGGTTATTGGGAGGCTACGGTCTGATGACATCTATAACCAAGTGAGTAAACATGTTGTTAAGCAAAAAAGGCCGCCTAGGAGATAATTAACTTTATAAAAAAAGGAATGCTACAGATCTGATCAAAATTTACTATAAGGTACCAGCCAGATTTAAAACTGCATGTGTCCACCTGTCCATCAGGTGTCTGCCTACCCTCTACCCGAGCATCGAAGTACTGCGCTTGCCAACCAGGCTGCCATGCTTTACGTCTGCCTCTTCTTCAGCCAGTCCATACTGCACACCCAGCAGGCCAAAATGAGGGAGATAGTAGATAAGTACTTTCCAGATAACTGGGTGAGATCTCCCTTTTTTGATTGAACATAAAATCGTTTTGTCAAACTTAATATTATTTGTCAGTTTGATGTTGATTAATATCATGTGCTCTGTGTGTAGGTGATAAGTATCTACATGGGGATCACGGTGAACCTGGTGGAGGCCTGGGAGCCGTACAAAGCTGCCAAGACGGCGCTAAACTACACCCTGGACCCTACTAACATTAAAGAGCAGGTATTAAAAATTCATTAACTTCAGTCTTTGGTTTGCTAATGTCAATATATGTAGAGACAAGTGAATTTGTTAGTTTTACAGACTCACTTTAAAAATTGTCTTTTTGTAATTTTTATTAAATAGGGCGACTGGGTGCTTGGGAGAGGACAGTTTAATTTCCGCTTTGTAATCTGTATAAACATTTCCATTCATCCTAATAGTCAATACTTGGAAGGAACGGTTAAATATACCTCTGTCACTTCCATCGGTGTGTGTAGGCTACTCGCTATGCAGCCAGTATGGAAAAACTGAGGCCTCAGGTGCAGCAGCTTTTAAAGGAAGGTTTCCTCAGAGAGGAGCTCATCTTGGACAACATTCCAAAGCTACTGAACTGTCTGAGGGATTGCAACGTTGCTATCCGCTGGCTAATGCTGCACTCTGCTGAGTCAGGTGAGTTGTCACTGCATTCATTTGGCTTGGACAAGAGGAAATATAGGGGTTTTGGATTCAAAGTTGTTGAAAAAGAATCTGTATTTCATTAGCTTCATTGTTTTTTAAAATAAAGTGTTATGTGCTAAACTAATATTAAATAGGACATAATTAAACAAAAGAAAAATTATATATAGTATTAACATCAAAAAAATGTAAGAATGAAATGAAAATTATGGCATGTTTTTGTATACAACCCTCTATGCTCAGATACCCTGAAATTATCTGAAGCAGTTGTATTAAAAGTCACCTAAGATAACAAATAGAGTCTACCTATATAATTTAATCTCCTAAGTACAGTTTTGTGAGGACCTCAGAGGTTTGTCAGAGAACCTTATTAAGAAAAACAGCAGAGAAGCTGGTACCTTGTGAGGACCTGCAGAGATCTACAGCTCAGTTAGAGAAATCAGCTGTGGGTTACTCCACAAATCGTGCCTCTTTTGACGAAAGGCAGATAGGAAGCCATTACTTACAGAAGGGTAGGAATCCCTTTGGTCAAATTTGCAACAAGTCATGTAAAGGGGGACTAACTGGAGGAAGGTGCTCAATGTAGAGGACGCTACAAGTAAGGGAAACTTAACATATTACCCAAAATGCGCCATTCTCAAAGTAAAACACAGTGACAGCAGCATTATGCTATGAAGATGCATTTTTCCCTGCAGGGACAGGGAAACTGGTCTGACTTACCCAAACAATTACTCAGTTGTATGGAAAGCTAACTGAACAGGAGGTTCACTTTCCAGCAGGGCAACAGTCGTAAGCATGCCTTTCGATCTGCAAATGTAATGGTTTTATCAATTATATTAGTGTGTTAAAATAGCCCAGTCAAAGTCAAAAACCTAAATCAAATATAGAATCTGTTGCACAACTGTTAAATTAATGTGTGAAGTTCCATCCAGTTTTACTAAGGGAGAGTTAAAGTTTTAATGAATAAAAACATCAAAAAACCAGCAAACCAACAAAGAACCCCCCCCCCCCCCAAAAAAAAAAAAA
>JAVLVB010000072.1:1195704-1222125 GCA_032876305.1 Orestias chungarensis | reverse complement strand
TTAAGAACTATCCACTATTTTATGCTAGTGTACTGTCTGAAATCTCAACAAACTTTGTGGTGTTAGCCTGAGAATATTTTTTAAAAAAGGGCAAAAAATTTTCTGTAAGGGAAAAATGAAGTTTTATGAAAAACAAACAAAATGACCTTTATATAGATGCATGTTTTTTCTTGCAGCCTATGACTCGAACAACAAGCGGCTACGGCAAATCAAAGAGCAGGAGCTCAATGACTCCAAGTACAACCCCAGGATCCTGTTTCAGCTCCTGCTTGACACTGCTCAGTTTGAATTCACACTTAAAGAAGTGAGAGAAAACTTTGCAAGTTAAATAAATACATTTTTTTCTTATAACTATTCTTCATTAAAAAAATCTTTACTCGAGAATAGAACTGGAGAGCAAAATAGAATGTGATTAGTCAGATTGTAACTTGTGTTAGTGGTGTAGGTCCCTGTTATCTGTTGGCTTACAGTGAGGAGCATATGGATATCACAGGACCGGCATTTAACGTTGTAATTAATTATAAGTCCTAACTGATCCGTCTTTATCGGGTTAACACCTGTACTGTCACTCTCCCAGATGTTCAAGCAGATGCTGTCAGAGAAGCAGATCAAATGGGAAAGCTACAAAAAAGAGGGATCTGAGAGGATGACTGAACTGGCTGAAGTCTTCTCTGGGGTCAAACCTCTCACAAGGGTGGAGAAAAACGGTGAGTTAAGAGGTGGTTTTACATGCAGGTGGATGGAGATGTCATTGATTCTTAGCGTGGAATCAGATAAGCTTCACATTCTCTGGACAAAATGTTGCTGCTGGAGGTTTACACAAAAAATTCTAGCATGAATTCAACTGGAGACTGATTATTTAATCTGTGTTTTGCTCAAACCCCTGCTACCTTTCACAGAGAATTTACAAGCATGGTTCAGGGAGATCTCAAAGCAGATCGAGTCTTTGAACTATGATGACTCAACAGCTGCAGGGAGGAAGACGGTGCAACTGATTCAGGCTCTCGTTGAGGTGAGGGGGGAAATTATTTTTCACCAAGACTTTTTATCTGCAGAATTAGTCTCAATATAATTTTATTATCGCCTTAAAAGTGAGTTTGTTAGGTTTAGCTTCTTCAGAGAAATGAAGGATGAGCTGTTTTCTTACCGCAGTGAGCTGTTGTGAAATTAATCATATTGATATAGGTAAAATAACAATGTTAAAAACAATTATCAACAATCCTGTTGAGCTGTGTTTTATCATGAGTGATGCAGCTGCCAAACTAGGATGTTCAGCTGTGCATCAGGGTGTTTTGTGTCAAATCTGAAGATATGAAGAGGGAAAGTCCTACTTTCCGGAGTTTCCTGAGTAGAGAGAAGGCAACAAGACGGTTGTTTGGCTTTGTTACACAAAAAAGGGATTTGGGTCCTGACACTATAAACTCAAAATCACCAGAAATATCTTTACCGTGTTGCATGGTGGTGGCACCATTATGCTCTTAGAATCCTTCTCAGTACGTCAGAGAACCTCAATTTGAGGTGTTATTCAGTGACTGAAGTAGTTCACAGACAACAGGGTACAATTTCTGGAGGGGACAAATCTAACCCCAGATTTTAATCCTATTAACGATATGTTGGTGGATTTAAAAAGAGCTGTTAACTCCTGATCCCCAAGCAGTCTGACGGAGTTTAATAAAAAAAAGGAATGAAAATGCAGCATCCAGTGGGTAAGACTGATGGAGACTAACCCTCACAGACTTTTATTTTAGTCAAAGGTTTGTTTTTTAGTTTGTTGTTTTGTTTTTAGCTAACATTGTTTTTTAAATTCCTGAATGGCTACCCTTAGTTTTCTTTATATCTATCATTATTTATAATATAATGAAGTGATTACATTTCCATAGGGTGAGCATACTTTCTATAAGATTTGTAGGCGTATAAAATATAATCATTACTAATGAAAAAAGTTTTGCTTGTACAATATGTTAAAATAACAAGAAAACATCCAAAATAATGAATGATTTTTGTGTTTTTTATTTTATATTTACCTTTTTTTGTCTCTAGGTCCAAGAATTTCACCAGCTGGAGTCCAACCTGCAAGTGTGTCAGTTTTTAGCCGACACTAGGAAGTTCCTACACCAAATGATTCGCACCATCAACATCAAGGAAGAGGTCCTGATCACCATGGAGATAGTTGGGGATCTTTCCTATGCGTGGCAGATAATTGACAGGTACTTAATTAATGTTGCATTGTGAAGGTGTGCAATTTATTGTAAGGGTGGATTAATTAATTCAAGATTAAGCATTGAACTAGTGTATCAAACTCAAAGTTTTCATGGCTGTTATAAGAAAAGTTGCTATATACTAAAGCAAACTTCCACTTGACCCAGCATTCTAATTTTTGTGGTTTTAGACACCATTTAAAACACCATTAATGGTTGGCTTTCCCTGTTTTAAAAAAAGCTAAAAAGACACAGAATTCGCAATTCCTAAGTTGTTGGGTTTATTTGTATTCTTACTTTTAAGTGTGTGCGGCAGATTTCATCATTCTGTTCCTGACTTACGTGTCATTCGGCAGCTTTACATCCATTATGCAGGATAGCATCAGAATCAACCCATCCATGGTCACAAAGCTGAGAGCTACATTTCTGAAGGTGAGGACTGTTTGTGTCACAGACGTATGCAGACACTCAAACTTCAGATAATGAGCGCAGATAAATTATTCATGCCATTGTCCTGATGTGTGTGTGTGGTGGAAAACGATTATCTTGTGGGTTTGTTTGTGTGACTAGCTGGCTTCTGCGTTGGATCTGCCGCTGCTGCGTATCAACCAGGCAAACAGTGCTGACCTGCTGAGTGTCTCGCAGTTCTACTCTGGAGAGTTGGTGGCTTATGTTAGAAAGGTACTAAACTCTGCTTGAAGAAGTATTCGTCTATTCAGACTTTTTTGGACAGTTTTTACAAATAGAAATCATAAAAATGTTTAATTCATTTTTATTTAGCCCTGCCAATGTGTTTTGTAAAGATAGAGATTAAAAGATGTGGGCGTTCATCTTTACATTATTGTGAAATAGTATTTGATTGACAAATCGTATGTTAAAATTTTTCAAATTTTGCCAAAGATTCTTAATTAGTTGACTAACTATATGATTAATATCCATATCTATTATTAAAACCCCTGGGGCCATACCATTTATCTTTGATGTGACAAATGAATTATGATTTAACATCAGAATTAGAAAACTTAGGTTAAACAAACATTAAAAAACTGGTTGAATTATTATTATTATTGTTTTTCCACCGTTTGTTCCATTAAAGCATCCATAAACATAAAAAATAAGATTGAATTTCGTTACTTTGTGCACTGAAGGACTGATTTCCTAAAGAAGCCAGTTTTAAATGAGCATGCATTTCTAGAGCAATGTTTGTGTTTGATATGGTTACTTTTATTTGTATCACGATAGTACCACAAGATATAGTTATAAAAGTTGTAATCCATATTACCCACCCCTACTTCCAAGAACCAGTTATCCATGCTGATAAATAAATTCAACTCAGGTGTTTTCCAATTATTAATGTGGTGAATTGTGGAGGTAGTTAGTTGCTCTGAATTTTTCTTAGATGATATCAGGGTAAAAGGGGGTTTAATACAAATACAACTTTTATATCCAATAAAATCTGAACAATATAGACATTGGTTTGAGTTTCATTGGAAAAAAACTGCAATGATGTCTGAGGAATGAATACTTTTTGATGTATTACAAAACCTAACTTTCTCTTACTGCTAATCAGTATTTATGGGATGGCATCTGTGCAGTTAGTGATTTAATAGATTGTTTCCTTAAACATCTGTTTGACAGCTTACCAAAAATCAAACTGTGCACAAATGTTCGCTGTGGTATAATGCAAGATGTTTACGTATAGTAAACATCATTAATATTCTGGCTCGCTTCATGGATTTCCTCTTCTTTGCTGTAGGTGCTTCAGATTATCCCAGAGAGCATGTTCACCTCTCTGGACAAAATCATCAAGCTTCAGATCCACAATATCATGGAGGTTCCCACACGGCTGGATAAAGACAAGCTAAAGGACTACTCACAACTAGGAGCCCGTTATGAGGTAAAACAGCTGCCGCAGTTCAGTCATGTTTCCCTTATAGTGCTCACAGCATGCCAATGAAGGAGAAGAAGGGTCTTTTGATCAAGTATTAAATTAAGAAGATAGATAAGAGACCCCTATAATTCTCTGTTTTGATGTTTGCTCATCTGCTGGATGGGAGTCAGGGGCTGTAGTAATCGCTGGCGCATCGGAACATTTTCCAGTGTCACCCGCAGCATTTGATGTAAAGCACAAATTAAAAAAGAAAGCTTTGTGTGGAAACTGACTACAGTGGCAGAGTTACTTGAATTGCTGTAATTAGAAAGCGAACCCCCAAGGTCACGGCTTTAATTTCTTTAAGGCAAGCATTCGGAAATGGCTGAAAATGAAACGTGCCTGCAGCTGGGGAATAAAAATGTGTCCATGTAAACAAAGCAACGTTGTACATTTTTATGCAGCTTTGATACAACATCTGGTTCCTGGCATCTCTCAATGATGGTTATATTAGAAATAATCTCACACTAGCCTGATTTGAGCATTTAGTAAATGATTTATGCCTTCAAACATATCTCTTCTTAATGTCATTCCAGGTGGCAAAACTCACCCATGAGATTTCTATCTTCACTGAAGGTATCTTGATGATGAAGACCACCTTAGTGGGGATTATAAAAGTAAATATTTGCACACCCAATTGTTATGTAGTACAGTTTTTGTGTAGCTGGCTTCACTAATGAGTATGTTGTTATTTTAGGTGGATCCTAAGCAGCTTTTAGAAGATGGCATCAGGAAGGAGCTGGTGAAGAAAGTGGCGTATGCTTTGCACAAAGGCTTAATCTTCAACCCCAAGGCCAAGGTGAGACATTTGCATTATGGAGGCACAATTTAGCGCCTATTGAGTCTTGAGTTCAGATTACAGCAATCGTCAGAAGGAAACCACTTTCTTTAGGATAGTATCTAAAAAAAACAGATTATATGCAAAACCTTCTTACTCTTTAATTTTGCCCTCTGAATCACAATGAAGAAATGTTTTAATCATTTTGCCCCCTCAAAATAAAAAAAGGTAAAACTGAAATGTTACAGCATGAGACTGAATAAGAATACTTTCCCAGCCTAGCGAACTGATGCCGAAGTTGAAGGACATGGCGGCCACCATGGATGGCTTCTACAGGTCATTCGAGTACATCCAGGACTACGTCAGCATTTATGGCCTTAAAATCTGGCAGGAGGAAGTGTCTCGCATCATCAACTACAATGTGGAGCAGGAGTGCAATAGTTTCCTCAGGACTAAGGTCAGGCTTAACTAATATCATGCTTTATAAAAGGTCTGTGAAAACCTGTAGAAAACGTTATAGATCTTAAACTCTCTTATAGTTGAAGTGCTTGTTTGCCGTTAATTGGAGTTATTTTTTTCTGCCATACAGATCCAGGACTGGGAGAGTGTCTATCAGTCGATACACATACCCATTCCGAAATTCCCCCCCGTAGACGAATCTGCCACCTTTATCGGACGTCTCTGTAGAGAGATCTTACGCATCACCGATCCAAAGTAGGTGACTTTAGGAAGTTAATTACATGCTGACATACTAACAGAACAACTACAGTTGTATTTGAGGATAGCTTTACATTCAACATGTATTACTGGAGATGCCTAAAAAGTTACAAATAAATAAGTTCAAGTTTTATTTTAGTGGGAAAACAATGCTGGTAAAAAAAAATAGATGAAGTGTTTTCTATCTTTTCATCCTTTGTAACACACAAAGCCATCTGGAGATTTTCGAGAGTAAAGTTTTGTGTTAGTTTCTTCAACATGTAGTTTAAAAAAAAAATAATAGTTGAGTTTAGCAAACTCCACATGTGTGAGAGTGGGACAAAAAAAGCTTTTTCTCCCAGGTATCCCTTTCTAACAGTTGACATGTTGATAGTCTAATGGAGATCTGCTGACCCTAAAATATCACTATTGGCTGTAGCGATCTATTGAGATACTTTTTACCAACCTGAATCCTGCTCCTTGTATGTGGTTTCAAGGTAAGTACGGGCCCATTTTGACGCTAGTGGAGCTTCTATGACACGCGTTTTTATAGCCCTTGAAAAACAGAAAGTCCTTGTTCGCCAATTAGTTCACAAAAGCTGATCCACTAAAAAAAAGTAAGGCTTTATTTTAAGTGAATTGTTGGGGATCCCTAAAATTGTGCAGCAGTTTTTTATAAACAAGAAATCAAAAAAACTTTTTTACCCCATTTTTCAGTAAGAATATAAAACTGCCAAAAAGTTTAGGCTTGTTTTAAGAAACATTTATTCTTCTTGCAGGGTTCTGCAAACCGAGTCTCCAGAGCCACATGTGACTGTTTGGCCCTCTCACTGTGGCTCTTAAAACACTAAAACAAACGGACTTTCATTGTAGGAAACATAAGAAAAGCTTGTAGTAGATGTTTTTCTGTGAGTTTTTGTGAGAAAATCTGCACATATTTATAGATCTGACTAACACCTTCTGTCTACCAACCATTTTAATTTATAGGGTAACATGTTACATTGACCAACTAAACACCTGGTATGACATGAAAAACCACCAGGAAGTGACCAACAACAGGCTGTTCTCTGAGATCCAGAACACCTTGGGCACATTTGGTCTCAACGGATTGGATCGGCTGCTCTGCTTCATGATTGTCAGGGAACTTCAGGTAACTAGCTACCATAGAAGGCTCCAGGCCCAGTGCCGGAATAACAAAACACTTGTACCAAATTCCCTGAAACCATTCACTCACTTCGGATTTCTAAAGTACCTCATTGTGTCATCAGAACTTCCTTACAATGCTCCAGAAAACCATCCTTAAGGACAAAGCAGTGGTGGATGTTTTCAAAACTGTGCTAGCAGCTGTCAACCCAGTACAAGGCATTGTGGGTAGGTATTGTTAAGAAAATTTTGTCTTCAGCCTGATTTATTTTAGTTTTTTTATTGTTGTATATTTTCATTGTTGTTGTTCAATAGCTAATGCCAGTAAACTATACACAAGTGCTGTGGCCAAGTCACAAAAGATCTGGGGTGCATATCTGGAATCCATCATGAAGGTAGTGATTCCTCTTTAAAAGAGGCGCTCTTGCTGCCAACTTTCTCTTTAAAAACACACTGCTTTAAAACTATGTGAAACGTCTGTCTCCTTGTAGGTTGGCCAGATGCAGATTCTCCGACAGCAGATTGCAAATGAGCTGAACTACTCGTGCAAGTTTGACTCCAAACACCTGGCAGCTGCTCTGGAAAATCTCAACAAGTATGTCTGCTCTCACTCCCAATCAGAATATTTGAATCATGCTTTGGTATTAAAAGGGTTTTCCTGTTGGGGTCGCTAGTGAAAAGGAGCTGTTTCAAAATAAACTCAAAGTTTTAATTTTTAATACAGCTGCTTGATAAGAATCTACTTTATGTTGGATATGAAAGTAACTTCAGAGACTGTCTCTCCATATAAATATGCATGTTTCTCCTCTATTGCAAATGTGATCCTATGTTGGCTCTTCCAGGTCTTTGCTGGCGGACATTGAAGCCCACTACCAAGATCCAACCCTGCCCTATCCTAAAGAAGAAAACACTCTTCTTTATGAGATCACAGCCTACCTAGAGGCTGCTGGTATTCATAACCCGCTTAATAAGGTTTGGGGAACAATTTTTCATTTACACTACTGATTTAGCATTTTTATGTAGCTAAAGTGTCACATTTTATGCCTTATTGGTTGTTACCTTTTACAGATATACATCACTACGAAGCGTCTCCCCTACTTTCCCATTATCAACTTCCTGTTTGTTGTTGCTCAGCTGCCAAAACTGCAGTACAACAAAAACCAGGGTACCATCTTTTGCAATTTCTTCTTTTCCACAGCCACCAGTGTTTTACAAAAGTGTCATTACTTGAACTTACTCAAAACTTAGTTGTTTTTTTCTGTTTTAACCACAAACTGCAGTGTGTATTTCTTTCGGTGTTTTAGTGTATGTCGTTACCAGATTTGGACATCTGGAGAGAGAGGTTTTTTTTCTATTTTTCTCTGCAAATTGGTTCAAATGTAGTTCGATTGGATTTTCAGAAACATTTTTAATTTAGGTTTGTACTTTGAGCTATGTTCTTTTTGGGGGATTGCCATGAGTTTAGCTCCATCTTTCCATCATCTTTGACCAGCTTCTATGTCCCTGCTGAAGTAAAGCATCCCCACTGCATGAAAGTGGCACTACATGGTTTCAAAGTAAAGGACTTTGTGTTCAGGATGCTATATAGTATTAGTTTGAATCATACACTAAGATGTTCAAAGCTTGGAATATTATTTAACAATTGAACCCTGCTTTAAGCTTTTTCACATTTTCACAAAGGCTCTCCACCCAGTCGTACTCTTCATGATCTGCTTTTACTGAGATGAAAGGACAGTCATTTTCTGTAATTGCAGGAAAACATGGGTTGAACAAAAGTGTGGGTGCAACTTTTTAGATTTTTGAATAAATAATAATATAAAACTGTCAATATTTTTCCAAATAAACATATCAATAGACTAGTTTGTTCATTACATGAAATATCAATAAAATACTTTAAAAATTGGTTGGAATATGACAAAAAATAAAGGGGTTTAAATACCTTAGTATGACGCTTACAATATTGAATATAAGCTTTCCTTTAAAAAGCTGCATAAAGGTGTTTTTTCTGACTACATTCATAATTAACCTCTTGAAAAAAAAAATTTACTCAGCTCAGATAGACTGATCCTGTTGCATTCTGTCACTTTTAAATGTGGCAGATCATCAAGCAAGTTTTAATGTAATGTTAATGTTTTTGTAAATACGAAAGGTTTAAAAATGTTATCATTTATTAAATATCCAAAACAACACATTGTAATGAGGTAATTTCCGTGGATCAGGAATTTAATGGAATTAACCACTGTTCTTAGAAACCTAAAATCACTGGAGAATCGGGTAAACAGAACTACTCTGACAACATACATAAGTATTATATTGTTGTATAAACTTCTCTTCGACTGACTTCCTGACTCATTTTCCTAAAGGAATGAGCTGCAAGAAAGCTACAGACCCTGTTGACTGGCCACCACTAGTGCTGGGGATCCTCACACTACTCAAGCAGTTTCACTCTAGATACACACGGCAGTTCCTAGCTCTGATTGGTCAGTTCATCCGATCTATCATGGAGCAGT
This sequence comes from Orestias chungarensis, assembly GCA_032876305.1. Lineage (NCBI taxonomy): Eukaryota > Metazoa > Chordata > Actinopteri > Cyprinodontiformes > Cyprinodontidae > Orestias > Orestias chungarensis. The sequence continues at coordinate 1,212,870 of JAVLVB010000072.1, read as the reverse complement.
GCACGAGGTAACAAAACAACAGAAAAAGTTATTGTGATTATTTTTTAGAGCTCCATAACATAAAATTTATGTTTTGGTTTCATTCCCCCACAGTCAGAAGATCCCAGACATGCCTTCAGATGTGGTGGGAGCACTTATGTTCCTCGAAGACTATGTCAAGTACACAAAACTTTCACGCAAGGTAACAGTGTTTTCACAAATCCTTAAAATTGTTGAAGTTTAAAAAGTTTTAAATGCTTTACAATGTTTGCCTATAATTTAGTATTAATCAGTCAAGTGTGAAACATATTACTGTTTGTATTTATGCGTCAGTGACCTCTGTCTCTCCTTACTTCTTTATTGTAAAGGTGGTCGAAGCACACGTGCCAAGTTTTATCTTCGATGAGTTCAGAACGATACTGTGAAGATCTGAAAATAACATTTCACCTCAGCATTTCCCACTTCTTTCTTGATTTGTTTTTTCCCCTTTCCTAGTCATTTTATGTTATATTAATGGAAAAAGTTGATGTGTCATTAAAAAGAACAAATCTTTAGTTCAATAAAAGTAAGCTGCTGTACTTTTACTAGCTCAAAATATGGACTATTTTTAAACATTTCTATATGTCAAATAAAGAGAATTAATGGTGTTATAAGAATGCCATATGAATGTAAGCCTGTTCTTTAGTTTAATTACATTTCATGTGTTAAACTAATATACTCTGCGCTAATTTGGAGTTGTACAATACATTTAATACAGAATACTTTATGCGTTGTAAAGTTGTGCCATTGTTCACTGCAATTTCAATAAAAAGCTTTTTTTCTTCAGCAATTTCTTTGGTACTTTTATTTTGAAAAACACTAACCCGGAAGTTGAACGTTAGCCTCTTTTGGAGTTTCTTCCGTGTTGTCAATTCAGCGTGTTTTCATATTAAGGTCCGCAGACGTCTCGAGCACTAAACGTTTTAGGAAGCCGCTTCTAACCGTAGCAGGTGATGCTGAACGGAAGTGGCCCGTGAGACTGAGACAGGATGTCTCTGAAGGCTGTGGACGGAATTCTGTCCAGCCTGAAGTCATGCCAGGCGGACATCGGGACAGGAATGGACATCGTGACCGACGTTGCAATGGATTTGGTGGAAGCTCAGGGTAAACATGGCTGTCTGGTCAAATGTAAATGTTCTTAGATATAAAGGTCTTAATAACAGAAATCAGCCCTAAATTTGATCAATGAAAGTGAAACCAGACGCTAGGAATTTTGAAGATGGTTTTACTTGATATCACTATGATGTGATTGTTTTTAAGAATTAGTCTTGATATTTTACTGAACATCTTTATTTCAAAGTAAAAACTTGTGATGGTTTTTCTATTTTTAGTCCTGATCTGTTTATCCAAGATTGATGTTTTTGTCCATGCTTTGTGAGTTGAATAAAATAGTTATAAACTTTGGGATTCTGAGGTATTGACATAAATAGTTATTAAGGATATCCCGAAACAACTTTTTCGCTTCCAATACGATACCAATATTCCAGTATTCAGTTTTGCCGGATAACGATATTCACCCGATACGAAATCAGCTTTAAACATACATACCTAAGTTTTACTTTGGTAGTGTACAATGTTAGAATGGGCTTGAATGATAGATATTAATCGAATAGAGAACAGCATTGTACTTTTGTAGAGATCACTGGGCTCTGCATGCTGAATAAAACCTGCTGGAAGAGACTGCTTTTGTCTGAGATCGATACTGGACTAGGACACCTCTAATAGATATGACTTTCACATGAATAGAAGATTATGATATTGTTTTCTTGCCAAAATAACTTTGTTGCTGCTGCAAACCCAATCCTTAGATATCATTATTTTTAAAATCAAAATAATAATTCCAAGGACCACAGTCAAGGTGCTGTCTAAAAATTGTTAATTAAAAAAGACTTACTTAGAAAAAAAAATCAATCAATCAATTTACAATAAAACAAGTTAAAAATGTGCTTTTCACAATAGTAACACGATTACAAAATTGTTATCTAAGGAAGTCAATATTCAAACTAAACTGAAAAACAAAATTACGCGTGACATTTGAGTTAAATATTTGTTTTGAGTGAGTGTGAACCAGGTGATAAAATTAATTTTGTGCACATCATTGGAGCTTTCAATGCAAAAAGAAAGTTTTATAAGATCCCTTTCAAGTTTGGACATCGAAAATAGTCTTGAAATCCAATCAGATATAAAATGTCACTAATATTAAAATCAAAAGTACAGTTTTTTTCTTTTTTAAGAATAGGCTACCAATACATCAGCGTCTTATCAGAGATCTGTGATGCCTAATCTTTGAGTGGAATCATCATACAACATTTATTTATTCAAGTAAAGCAGTTTATTGATAATCTGCGTGTGACCTCTATTTTTGTTCAAGATGATTTGATGAACCCGGGCATCAAAGAGATGGAGGCCATGATCCTGGAGTGTGCAAAGCTGGACAGGGAGATAAACTACTTTGTTGATGTCGTACAGCAAGCCACATCTGAGGTGAATCTTTCAAGTGGGAAATGCTTCATCACCACTGTTGTATATCGAGATCAAACATAGCAGGGTTTATTGAGCAAATACTTTAGTGAATGAAAATTACAATATAAATGTGTCATTTGTGAGTAGATTGTTGGGGTTTCTGCTTTGCGTTTTGTTTACTTGATGTCAAATGAATCATTTTGAAGCTTTTCAAGTTAAATAAGATGACATGTGTTGCTTTCTGTAGGTCACCTCCCAGCAGCCAGAGGCTATGTTCAGCCTGTCTGCCAAAGTGAAGGAGCGGTTTGCGGAGAGAATAGCTCAGCTTTCCAATGATGGCCTGAACAATCACCAGAAGGTGGCTGCCTTTAGGGAGAGCATCAAGAAACAAGGTTAGGCTGCAACTTTAAAAATTCAATAAAGTTTGCTGTTGAAAAAATGTGAAAATGTCCTAGAGCAACGCTGTTAACCAATGCAGCATATCCATGCTTTATACGATTTTCTGAGGCTAAAAGCTCAATTTGGTTTACATAATACAACTCAGTCCTCTGATTCTAGAGGTATAAAATATGTAGTATAATTTAATTTAATATATGTTTTCTTTTTTTTACAACATAAAAGTAAATGCAATTCAGTCATAACTGAACTATGTTACATTCAGAGTATTTAGCTGTTTTTCCTTCTGTCGTTGTTCCTGATAACTTAAAATTCAACGGCTAATCTATTCAGAGCTGGAGGCTAGAAAGTCTTAAAATCAACTTTTTATTTACAATTTAGACGTTGTTTCATGTTTAAGTGTATGTGTTAAATGTCCATGCACCATGCATTCCCCTCAAAGTCCCAGATTTTGTTCGATGGGGACATATTCTGTTTTAAAGCTTAGATTGCAGTGTTCAATCCATTACAGGTGAAGTGGTGTATTCTGCCGTGTTCTCTAAAACCAATCTTATACAAGCACAACTCTTTGCATACTGGGTTGTTTCCAGTCATCTTGATGACATTCCAGTTTGTCGACTCACCGTTATTGGACATTTGGAAGCAAGCTGCGTTCATGCTGTGTTTTCTTTAGCCAAACACGAGTCTGCAGAGAGCATGGAGGAGCTTGACGAGGACATTGCTGTCACCCAGAGCCAAGTCAATTTCACCTGCCCACTCACACAGGTAGATCATTCAAGGCTTGTATACTAGAATATATAACTGTCTATTAGAAATCACCAATACTTTTGACGAGGGGTTTGTTTTTTGCTGTAATAAGTTTTGCTATTCAAATCATCTCCTTTGTCTTATCTGTATTCAAGTCGGAAATGGTGAACCCCATGAAGAACAAGAAGTGCAACCACCACTATGACGAAGAGGCCATACTGAGTCTGATCAAAACAAGGCACAGCCAGAAAAAGATGTGCCGGTAAGACGCTCTCCCTGCCAGGATGCTTAGAAAGTCTAGTCAGGTTTGGCACCGGTAAACAACTCAGCAGCAGGCTGCCTTTAATTGCTTAAAATAAAAATAAAAAACAGGGATCCTTTATTGTAGCGCTTTGATGTTGGAGTCGGGCTGATGAAATCCCAAAACTTCTTAGGTTTTTTTGCTCTGCTGAGGTTTTCAAGGTATCACTGCCTGGAACGGTATGGAATTTTGATTCCGGTATATTCCAGGTCTGCATAATCATGGAAAAAGAAAATATAAGAATGGAAGATGATTATATTTACTAGTCCCTTCATTTAAATGTTGCCATTCCTGTATTCTCTGTACTTAGTTTGTTTCTTTACTTCCTTTCTCACTCACTTCCTTCCTTCTTTATGGTTTCCTTATTTACTTCCTTTGTTTCTCTTCCATTCTTACTTCCTCCCAGCTAGTGTCCGCAGATGCCAACTGATGAGACTAGAATGTCAATTAGGGCTTTTTGTTTGGGGGGATGATGCAGTGCTCTAAAAATTTGAGATAGGTGATGCTGTTGATGTTGAACTTGCTAAATTAAAACGGACCAACATCAACAGATAGTCTAGCTTCTTAAATTGTCAAAGATTGGACATTTTTTCAGTCCAGACCTGAAATGAAATTTCCAGTAACCAGACTGAGGTGAAGCCTATATTCTGGTTTTGATTCTGTCTCTTAAAGCTCTGAATCTAGTCCACTGGTTAACCTGCCCTGAACTTTTGAATACGCTTTTCACAATTCCCCTCTAGGCTGCACATTTGTGTACCATACATTTTCCTTTCATTTAACTTTCTTTTGTTATACAAAGATGAATCCTGCTGGGAGGAGCCAATGTCTTTCGCAATTATTGTGACTTGAAATGAATGCTTGAAATCAATCTCTGTGTAGTGAATCTCAATTGAAAAATAAAACAATTATGAAAGATGCACCTGTGTTTGGGGTAGGGTTGCACTGAATTATTCAATAGCCGATGTTGAAAAGCCAATCTTAAGCTTACATGCAGAGGGCTTATTTTGCTTTTGTGGCCATTTGCTATTTGAATACATTAACATAAAGTGTGTGTTCTCCAGCTGTCCAGTGGTGGGTTGTGGAAACGTAGACGTGAAAGAGTCGGACCTCATTCCTGATCAGATACTGAGGAGGAGAATCCAGAACCAAAAGCGACAAAGCAACAAGACATAACGTTTCTGTTAAGTGGATTTGTAGTTCTTTAAATCTGTGCTTTGAGAGCAGAATTGTTGTAAAAAAATGTTTTGGCTGGTTGAATTTGAGTTTTTTTATATAGCAGGAAGCTTCAAATGTTTTCTAAATAAAGGCTATTACTTTAAATGCTTAATTTTTGTGTATATTTATTTCAACTGACGCAGTATGTTATTCAAACTATCAGAGGGCGCTGTTTCTCCAATGTCTGCGGTTGAAAACAAACTAGCCTGGATCTAGCGTCAGTTTTGGACCTTAATATTAGTAGTGACAACCACAGCTCTTCTGTGTTTCTCACGGCTCTCCGCTGGCACACGAAGAGTCATCCAAACCGAATTAATAAGAAATCCTGCTTTTTTTATTGAAAAACTGTTTAGTCTCTCAGCAGGAGCGACTACTGGGATGAAAAGGCAATCTTGAAACAGGGATTTGAACCAACCATAAACAAACTATTCTGCAACCTCTGTGGGAAATGCTCTTAGGTGATTACATTTCTCCATGCATGGTGTGAAGGACCATTGTTCCACAGAGAAACAAACAAAGGCCGCGTTGAGATAAAAGTAGGTGAAGCTAATCTTCTTAATAACCTTGCATCAGGCGTTCTTAAAGATCTCAAATAGGTCTGTCCATTCAAGGCGTGTGTCACACGCCAGAGGAGAAATTAACCGGCAATGAAAGCTCTGGCTGATGTTGTCTTGTTCATTTCTTTCTTCATTTTGGGGTAATTTGGAAATTATTCACTGTGGCAAATGGGAACTAATTTTGGTGTTAAAATCACTGTTCATTACAAGTTAGCTTTTTAGAAGGATAATATTTCATAAATAATACAGAAATATGGTACAGGCTGCTTGAAAAGGGCTTGTTTTACCTGGATTTTACAGCTTGTATCCATTAAAATCACTGAGGGGCTGGAAATGGCAGCAAAACTGTAAGTCTGGATATTTGACTAGTCCGTGGAGGATTTTACCTCTGCCTCAAAGTGGACATATTTTCACTAAGTCTTGGCACATAAGTGTCGACAGGACTGAGTTGGATGGAGTGGGAAGAAACTGAGGTCTCAGACGAGATTCACACGAAACAAAGTTCTGATGAGACCTAAGTGTCATGCTTGGTCGGTTCCTAAGAGTTTCACCCCCAACATTACTAGCCTGCTGAGGAGTGGCAGTTCTTACAGTAAATTCTCAGTTGCAGAATTTAATACTTAAAAAAAAACATTAAAACCTTTAACTGAAGAGCTTTTTTTTTTCATTTTGGTGGGAAATTATTCAAAGTTAATGGTATGTCTAACTGTTATTTTTTGAATAATTGTGTTTTTTTTGGTATTGTTTTTAAAATGGATAAGTGATTTTTAACTAAGTTTAAGTAAATCATTACTTTATTTTTAATTAGGGTGATTATGACATGAAACAACCATCAGACGCTATATAAATACCAGCCACAATTAATACTGTTGATTCACAGCAAGGAGGTCCTGGATTCAACTCCAGGCCTGGGGTTTTTCTGCATGGGTTTTGTGTATTCTCCATTTGCGCACATGTGTTTTCTCTGGGTACTGTGGCTTTTTGTGTTAGCTGGTGCCAACCACGCCCCCACCTCTCCTCCGGCCCATTTCAGAGGAGCCGGTACGGAAACCGGTTAGGCAGATGACAGACAAGTACAATACATTTTAAGGATTTTCCTATTATTACCAGGGGGTTCACTGAATATGGGTGGCACTATTTACACTCTTAGGCTTCATTTCTATAGGAGACCAGTACCCGAAGTACTTCATGAATTTTACTGTAACTGGTGTAAAACAATCATTTTGTTCCAAAAGATGAGATGATTCACATATGGCGGCTGTGTTTCGTACCAGAGGTGAAATCAACATGCATTTTGATTTTAGCATTGAAGGAATGTCAAAACAGATCTGCATGGAGCTTTCAAGTTCTCCCCATGCATGTATGGGTGCTCTGGTTTTCTGTCACAGTCCAGACTTTCAACTGGGGCAGCTGCAGCTGAGTGGCCAGTTGTCCTGGAACCGGCAGTCTGTGGGATCAACGTGTCCGACGTGCCCCTGGTTGCCTGTGTATGGTGTATAAATGTGTGCACCTTTGTGAATGTGGCTACATTTTAAAGTGCTTTGAGTGCTCAATATTGGTTTCATCAAATTGCCTTTAAGTATGAAGGTGTCCTGTTACTCCTGTGTGTCAGTGTAAGTGTTGCTTGTAGGAGCAGGGGATCTTCTATGTGCCACTGGAGTTTCACCAGCGACCCTACAAGGAAAAGTGGGTGTGGATGGAAATCTCCTCTGCACTGATGTTAGGCTAATAGGAGAATAAAAGCTATTTAAGCAGAGGAAGCCATAGGAAAGTTTTCAGTAATTAGCTAAAAACGTTAGCTCATGCGTACATGTCATTAAAATAGAAAACCATCAAAAGTTTATTTCAAAAACCCAATTTTAAGTTAAACCTTAGACAGATCCTTGACTTGCAGTAATATTTAAAGTGATGAATTCTTTCAACTTGGAGTTTGGCTTACAGCTAATAAAATACAACAAGACACTAACAAAAATAAACTTTAACACAAATATATTGTGTTATTAATGACATATAGCCTAAGATTGCTAAGCTCACACTGTCCAACAGGCAGTTACCAACAGTCTCCATAAGGAGAGTAAGCCGCAGAAGGTTGTAGCTAAAAGAGGTGAGTTGTTTTTTTTATGTGAGTGGAAAAGTTGAGTGGAAGGAAAAAGTGCAACACAGGCAAAGACCCTGTGAGTGATTTGTATTTCACAAACCCAAATATGACCTTGTTTATGTATTCAATCTTTAGGTATCACCTTTGAATTGATGAACTGAACTGACCATAAATATTCTAGTTTCGTGAGATGCGTCTGTTTGGAGGCAGCTTCGCTATTACTATAGTCCCACTGTGTGAACTAACCTGTTGCTTGTTATCATTAATATTATTATTAATAAGAAATAATGTTGTCATTATTTTCTGGCACCTTCCTCTGAATTTTACTTGTTTTCAGTTTTGATTTCCATTACATTTAAGTGTGATTCTTTAGGTCAAAATTAAAGGTTGGATTGTTGTTCTGCCCCTGTTTAATGAGCATTTTCCTCAACTAACTAATGTAGATATATATAATAAACCCAACAGTGAGACTGTTTCTTGCAAGTGTTTTTTCTTTCCTGTTGGGCTTTTTTCAGGCCTACTGTCGCTTTAAATGACGCCTCCTTCCAGCAGGCAGTGGATCCTGTTGGAGTTTCAGTGGAACCATCGCCGCGCTCCGTGCAGCAGGCAGCCTGCGTCTGAAACCAGGCTGTGCGCGGAGGAGGAGGAGGAGAAGAAGAAGAAGAGAGTCGGGACGGAGAGCTTCTGGACCACAGGTGAGTCTGCTGAAGGTTCCCAAAGATCCGGATGAATAAAAAAGGCTGGGGCCCCCAGCAGCAACCTGGCGTTTATTAGAGTTCAGCAGGAAATGTGAGCCAACAGGTGATTCAGGTCACACCTGTTAGGAATGTAGGCTACAGCAAGCCGGAGTTCAACTTTATTTCCAACTAAAAACTGTGCTCTTTTTTGTTGTTGTTGTTTTTCTTCCCAAATTTGACTCGTTTTCGTCTGTGTGTGTGTTTTGTGTGACCGTCTACAGGACATGGATCCCTGGTTCTCCTCTCTGTGTCTCTCTCGGCTTTAATTCCATCTCCTCCACCAGAGGAAGCGCGCAGAGGAGAAGGAGGAGGAAACAGGTGGGCACCTGTCCGCGCGCCCCCACTCTCTGATCCCCTGCCGCCGTCTCCATGGGAAACCAGGTGGACAAACTAACGCACGTGAACTACGCCGAGGTGCCGACGTCTGACCCGAACGGCTTCGACCAGGACGGCGACGGGACGCGCATCGGCGTCTCTTATATCTTCTCGAACGACGACGACGACCAGGACGACGGTCCGGAGCGCTTCCCCGTGGACGACCGGCCGGCGGACGACAACGAGAAGCCTTTCGACCCGCGGGACGAGCTCCACTGCGCCGTCTACTACCGGGACGAGTGCGTGTACGCGCGCGGCGCGGACGGCGCGCCTGTCCGGGTGGAGGCGCTCCTGGCCGGCTGCAGGCCGGGCGACCTGCTGGAGTTCGTGGCCAGTGGCCAGTACCCGCACTGGGCCGTGTACGTCGGGGACTTCCAGGTGGTCCACCTGTACCGAGCCGAGATCAGGAACAACTTCGTGACCGACGTGAGCCAGGGCAAGCGGGGCAGGATCGTGAACGCGCTGTACCGGCACCGCGCGCTCCCGCCGGAGGTGATCGTGCGCAACGCCATGGACCACGTCGGCACTAGAGACCGGGACCTGAGCTGGAGGAACTCCGAGTGCTTCGCGGCCTGGTGCCGCTTTGGACGACGGGAGTTCAAGATCGGCGGGGAGATACGGATCGGCAAGCAGCCTTACAGGCTCAAGCTGCTCTTCTCCGAGAAGAAGAGCCACGTTTTGGAGTTTCAGTGCCTGGAGGACGTGATCATGGAGAAGAGGAGGAACGACCAAACTGGCAGAGAGGCCGTGATGCAGGAGCTGGCCGGCCACTTGAACGCGACCCCTGACCTTCAGGAGGAGCGCTTTGTGAACTGATGTCGCTGCGTTGTGCGTTTTGACTTGAGCAGATGAGCAGCAGAGGTTGGGTCACTCTGTCAGTGAATGTGCAGATGGGGGTGAAAGGTTGATTTTAGCTCTGAAGTAATTCAGTACCCTAATTTGCACTGAGAAGTAACCCCCCCCCTTCCCCCAAACTTGCCTAAATTCCTGTTTCCTCTCAAGAATCACCTCAACCCAAGATCCATAAGTTTGCATGAGATCTACTTGCAGCCTCCAGTTAGGGGTTAAATTAAGAATAAAGAGATCCTTGATTATTTATTGCAGTGAATCTTTGCACACCTGTGTGAGCAACCTATCCCTGTGATCCGAGACCAAGTTCCAAGAGTGTTTGCACCCCCACTGTAAAAGCTTTTTTTTAATCACTGCTTCGTCAGTGTTAAGGATTCCCATTAGTTCCTTTAAAGCCAATCATCTCACAGCTTTACCTGTGGACTTTCCAGTTCTTAGCCATAACTGTGGACCTTTAATGATTCAACACTTTAAACGGTTTATTTTTCTTGAAAAACAAAATATGTTTGTATAAAAGGCTTATGTAATAAATTTATATTTGAAGAGTATTTTTTGTATTCTTTAAAATATTTTTATTATTTTTAACAAAGGTTATATTTGGAAGCAAACCCAAGCAGTGGGGAAGAATCAGGTGATTGTTTCGGGAACCCAAAACCAATGTTTCTTGTGAAAACTGTCTTATTTAAACTGAATGTAATGTTAGGCACACAGTTATTATTGTGTGCGGGTACAGTGCCTTACACAATAATTCAAGGGGAAGAAGAAAAAAAAGATGATTTTCAGATTTTTTCCCCCAAATATCTGAAAAGTGTGGTTGGCATTTATGTTGGCCAGCCCCAAGCACAAATTAGTGGGACTTGTGTTCAGAATTCATCCAGTTAATAAATAAAGGCTATGAGAGAATTAGTCACCAAAGCCGCCAGAGGCGTGTTGTCTCACAGGCAGAACAATCTTTTGACAGTAGAACTGTTTATCATACATGCCACAAACTGGAAAGCGCTATATATATATATATACACACACATATATACAAATTTAAGGTGGAATTTTTGCCAGATTTGATCTAAAACAGTCACTAAAGCAGCTCTCTAAAACTACTACATAACCAGCATCTTTATATTCCAGCCATAGGATGTTTTTTTGCTTTGTTTACATCCTTGCACCTGCATAAATTTCTTATTTAAAAACTTGGCCACTGGCTAAATTCTATTCTCCCTTATTTGTCATTCCAGTCAGTACTCTCAGTTACGGAAGATATTATATGTATTGTTAAAATTTGGCTTGGTTTCTCTACTCAGAGAAAAAAATTAAACAAAAACTGCTAATGAATTCTTTCCTAATGTTCTGTGTCTTCTGTGTAGATGTCATTCAGGATAATTATTGTTTGTCATTTTTTAAAGATAAGAAAACAAAAGAGCCATCCACCACCATTTATAATATTTTTTTCTTTACTAACTACAGAAGTACATTTTATTGGGATATTATGTTCTCTCAGTAATTCTGTATTGGGATGTGGAATGAGAATGTTACATGGATTTCCATGTTTTTTAAATCTCTTTTTTCTTGATTTTTACAACTAAAATCCGAGTAACCAATTCCTGTTACTGAATTGTTACAGCGCTGTTGTCCCAAAAATAATAAGGGCTCCCAATGGAAAAATAATTAATAATAATAAACTGTCAGACTGAGCAAAAAGATTATACATTTGAGAAACTGACTAGCAGTGGCCCATTGTATATTTGGAGGAGCTGCAAGTATCAACAAATCAGGTGAAGACATTCTGTCAACAGATCTTCTGTTAGTTGTTTAAGCCGTGAAAATGATGCTCACAGATTCCTTCCCTCAGACGTGACAGATCTTAAGCTGTCGATGCAAAAATTAAAGACCCAATACTATTTCTCAAGATGTGGGACGCTGACATCTGCCCAGAAGAGTCTGAGCTGTAATTCCAGTGGAAAGTTTCCTAAGTAATAAGTAGTTTTCATAAAACCTGTGTATGTTGTAAAACAACTGCATGTCACATTTTTCAGCCTTTTTTGCAAAAATGTTGAAAATGGCAAATCATTTTCCTTTCATTGCCTCTTTTTGTTGATGGAAATCTTAAAAGTATACAGAGGTTGCTGTTGTAATTTCACACATGAACCAACTTTAGGAGTACGGATACTTTTGCAAGGTGCTAAAAACAAAGGTATCAGTCAGTTAGCGCGTATTAAAAACATTTTGCACAGTTGTTGTAAAATCCTACAAACCCTCACAAAATGTATTGAATTTTGTAATGCTGATTTTCGGTGACTTCTGCCTGGGTTTTCCTCAGGTAATATATGGAAATGATGCTGTAGTCATTTTGTGGCAGGTAAAGTCCCATGGGACCAAGAGCAGGAATATAATCAACACTGTTTCCAAACAGGAACGCTGCTGGACACATTAGCATCTCCTTTAAATCTCTCTGGTCTGGTGCACTGATTAAACATGAATTGTGTGTGATGCATATTTATGATAACCAGGACCTTCTTTTTTTCCCCTCCTCCCTCACAGCACCAAACAGAATTGGAGCGACAGTGGGTGAAGCACCAGTATTAAGCGGCTTCCAGCGCGGTTGTGTAACTGTGAATATTAACTCTTGTTAATAATTCAATTTTTTTGTCGTGTCAGAAACAAAAATTGGATTATACTTATATTAATTAGATTTACTCTGCATAAATTAATACCTTTTTAGCTCCGTCTATGCTCTGAACATAGTGTATGGTTTACTGTTATGTTATGAAAATTAGCCAGATGTGAGCAGCTTTTGCCTACATTTTTTTTCCATTTTTTTCAGAACATTTCTAGGTAAGAGAAACATCAAAACTGATGTGTGGGGCTCCAAGTTTTGTTGTTTCATCAACCTCTCCCGTAGTTAAACCTATTGTAAAATCTGTAACCAAATGACTGAGCGCTACCTTGCTTTGTTCGTAAGGTTCAATGAGAAAGTGAATGTTGTCAAAAAAAGTTCTAAACAGTAAATTCATACAAAACCAGCCACACATGATGCAGTGCAAGCAGGGAGTCGCGTGTCTTGAGGCATTCCTAATTATTTAAAACTCCACAGGAGACGTGCAATTAAACCAGTCCCCATAATCATTAAAGTAGTCCCACATTCAGGCACACTATTTTTTAAAGGAATCACGTAGTGCTCATTTGCAAGTTCATCATTTTTATTTTGCTGGGTTTATAAGTCTCAAAGTTGATCGAAGATATTTTTTCACCAATAGGTGAATTCATTTACCATGCTGGAAATAAATTACTAATTTACATTTCACAAAATTGCCCACTTTTCAGAAACTTAACTTTGCTGTTTTCTTTTATCTTTAATATCACTATTTACACAACAAAAAAATAAATATGAAAAATTATTTTACATCTAACCTTCAAAAATACACATGGGTTGGTAGACTGTTTTTATTTTTATTTTTTTTTCACATATTACACTGTCTGCTGCATTTATCTGCGCTAATTAGAAATTATTACAACATTCAAACATTCGATGTAACACTTAAAATATAAATCATTGACACCGCTTTAAAAAAAATATTAATTATATATGATTATATAGATTGCACAGGGAGGACAAAACATTTAGATCCATTGTGGACAGTGAACTCAAGCATGCAATTATGGAACATGCAAATTCCATGCTGTAAAATCTCCAGACCAGAATTTGAACCCATGAGATCTTCATATGTACTGGTTAACGTCGTTTCCACTATTAAATATGGTGAAGGATCTGGAAAAGAGCTCAAACATCCAAATGAACACCTGCTCTGTGTGTAAAGCTGATTCGTGATCTATTTCTAAATCTTCCCCTACTGTAGGTAGGTATTTAGTTGAATTCTTGGCACAGACATGCCGGTCTTCTGGCCAGTGAGGCTCTCTTATTTCCTTTGAAGTGTCGGAGGAAAGCCCACACCCTTCAAGTGAAACTGGCCACATTTCAGAAGTTAGGGACAAGCCATGGCTCAAATTGAGCCCACCAAGTGTTTACAAAACACAGTTATCGGAACAGACTTCCTGCATGCAAGCAAAGTGCCTCTCTGATCGGATATTATCTTCCAGACCAAGAGGAAGTGGAAGTTAAGTTAGAACGCCTGCAAAGGTTCTTGCAAATGATAGTATGAAGCTTGAGGAAGCTTTTTAACCATTTATCACCGCGTTACTTTTCTGTAATGGCAACATGTATTAGTTTATAAAGTGAGTTTCAAACACACCGTTTAAATATATACACTGATTCAAATAGGCAAACTAGTTAATAATTTGGAAATGGAAATTGATTTAAAATGTTCTTAAAAGGAAGGATGGGGGACACTGTGCAAAATGAACGTCTTTGAGCTTTGTTTCACATTATAAAGTCATCCCATCATCAAAACATACCTGGAGCATTGCGTTGACTCATGCGTGTTTGAGTAATCCTTGAATCTCCAATGGCAGCCATTTGTGGCCGCTTGCTTCCAAAATTCATCGTCTATGTAGCCATAGTTCCACCTTAAAGGTTCAGTCCCAAGCCAAGCTCCTCCAAATGGACTGGCTTTGACAAATAAGGTATACTACAGAATATAGGGTATTCTAAGTATTGAGACCTTAAAAGAATAGTGCGTGGCACATAAAGTAACTCAGTGGCTTTAAAGAAAAAGATACATGACAGAATAAAGGCTTTTCTAAGTCCATAAACCATAAAAGAAGTGCTGGGTGCATTAGAAATAGGACTAGAAAACCTCCTGCTGAAAATTATGATTTTAAACTGTAATATTTTATTTTATTTTTCCAGGCTTATCAGAAATCAGTTAACATCTGATGGAACTGTGCAACAATATCCTGAGCTGCCATTTTCTACAAATCATACCATAAAATATATCTATCATAAAATACAACGCTCTTCATAATGGTTGTAAACAGCATGAATGGTAGGCATGGAGAAGTATTGTTGTGATGACAATACTTCTATGAGGAATTACAAGAAGTTAGAAGTAATTGTATTAAAAAACTTTGACGCAAGTGGCAAAATTATGATATAACTTAATTATCAAAAAAAACAAAACATGAATGCGCATAAGGGTAGATAGAAACACATTTTCCAGATATGCTCTGATGTATTCAACTTATTCTACAACTTTCTGTTCATTACAGCCATTTCTAATGTCAACATCTGATGAAATATCACTTTCGGTAGCCTGAATGATTCACTCCAAACCAGTTAGTGAAAAAACACCTAATTCACTTTTTTTTACTCCAAATTCGCATGATAATTGGATAGAAAACATAGCTTATGAAGTCAACTTTCTTTCAAGTTGTATTTGATGTATACACCATTTTCTTAGCAACTGAAGATAGCATAGTTTCTTGATTGTGCTATAAAATGAAAACTATGTGTAACGATTCAAGTAAAAACAGCCGGAACCCAAAACACAGCCAAAAACAAGTAGATGGTTAATCAAAAGGTTTTATTTACTAAGTTATGGTGTAGAAGGGGATCCACAGCGGTCAGGAATCCAGCCATGGGGGCGGTAGGTTGAATAGACTATGGGAAGCCTAGGGGGCTCAGGGGACAGATAGATAGCAGGGACAAAAAACCACCCACCAGAAACTCGTGGAACCATCCAGGGTCAATTCTTCAAATAGCTGGAGCTGGGTCAGATTGAAGGGAGGTGTTTGTTCACATAATCTTTTAAGTCACCCTCCTGTTGTTATTATAATGTTGGTCTCCACCTTGACCTTTCTGATCATTGTTGCTGGAACATGAAACTCCATCCGAGTTTCAAGTCTTTTGGAGCTTGTAACAGTTGTCTTTCAGGATTTCCCTCTAATTAGTTCTCCATCCTATAACCTCTAAACACCATGTGTGCCAATGTTTAATTAAACTGGTTCTACAGCATATTGCTGTCATCACATGTGTTTTATAGTATAAAGTAGCTCACTGGAAGCTTAACTGATTAATGCCTCCCTTGCTCAACATTTAGACAGACAAAAATATTTAGAATATTCCTGTTGCCTTAAACATTTTACAGTTTAAAAGAAGGACAGAGAGTAGAGTTTTTTGGGTCAGCCCACACACCCCAATCATTTTCATATGTGACGTTTACATTTCCTGTCAATCGAGGGAACGACAGAACTCCACATCTACGCCACGTTAAGTTCTAGTTAACACCCCCAGCTTCCGCTGGATTTTTCTTCAACATTTCTATTTCCTCTGTGTTCTCTGCCTCATATCCTTCCCGCACAGCATCCTTCTCACTTACAGTTAAAAATTTATGTTGGGCTCCCACCCGTGTGACATTCTCTGGGTTGTGTTTAGTCTCAGTCTGGCGCTGTGCTGTGATTCTTTCTCGCCCGGATGTTGGATATTATTTGTTTTTTCTGCCTCACAATGGTTAAATCCAGTCCCTCCCAGTGTCCAAAAGGCCAGCTGTGTTCATTAATGCAAAATTCCCACAGACGACTTTTAAACAGCTGGTTTTTTCAGCTTTGCCTGCTCCTCAGCAATCAAATGTGGTGTGGAAGCTGAAGCCTGTGGCTGCAGATTCTACCCATGTGATTTCCTTTCCTTTCTTCGACAAGTACAATGAACTCTGAAAGCAAAGTGACTGCTAAATGCTGAAGACGCAAGGGGGTTGGGGACCCACGGTCATTTCAAAGAAATCATGGCGGCTCTAAGGAGGGTGCAAGAAAAAGCTTCAATGTTACCGACAAGGCCGCATTAGAAAGTATTAACAGTGAGTTTCTTATGATAGAGCATAAATTCTTCAACTAAATGAGATGAGAATTTGTTTCACTTATTATAATCAGGACTTTTTCTAGTTTGAGCTTTCAGATCAGGTCTGCTGTGGATGTCTGGTTTACATAAACAACACCAGACAACAGGAAAGACCTGGAGGGGACAGAAAATCTCATCAGGATGGATGAATAAATGCATAATATTGCAGAAGAGAAAGAAAGTGTGAGTTCTGAGCTAGGAAGGAACAACAGTGGTTGATAAAGACTCACAGCTGAACTGAGATGTGACTGGGAACTGTTGCCCTCGGGCTTTCTGACCTGTTTGTCTCTTCAATTATTTACAGCAGCTTGATTCAGCGATCAGCATTCATCTTATTCTGAGTCAGCACAGGATTTCCTGCCTTTTGTCTCTAACTGTTACAGACTTTGCACTTTGTGAGAAATGACACTCAAAGCCATACCATTTCAATTTCGTAGCAAGTCGAATTCAGCCAATTATTCAGTTTTAGGTCCTGTTTATATGGATGATGTTATATAAGTGAAATTTTTTTAATTATTTCTGCTTTTCCTCTCTCATTGATGTTTTCACTTCTTTTCACAATACAATACCGCCTCTTGGAACTGGATTTCTTTACAGAGACAAGTCTTATATTGCCTCACAAATGG
>JAVLVB010000072.1:1175112-1194120 GCA_032876305.1 Orestias chungarensis | reverse complement strand
TAAACATTATCTGGACCTTGTGTTTATCCAGCTCAACATTGACCCTATTTTGTTTGAATGTGTGAACAGGTTTAGCTGGTGTCAAATGACATTTTGTAGATTTCCTAAGGACTTCGGTTGAAAACTAATGTATTTCACAACATGGTGATGTAGTTATGTTACAATGTGTGAAAAGGCTAGACCTAAATGTTTGTGATACCTGCATTATGAAGTCGGTCAGTACAGTACACAAGTTTTCAGACCCTATAGCTGTAACCATTTTTATTATTACCCTTACCTGGCCCCACAAGATCTAACATAGATCTAGATGATACGAGGATTATAATCATGTTAAATTCCCCAATCGTAGTTGGGAAGACAAAATAGTTATATACTAAATAAGTTATATACTAAATGATTAAATATGACTGCACATAATGCTTAACATGCACATTCTGGAATCTGCTCAACATTTAAAATACAACATTTGCACCCCATGTCCTGGATAAGTCTGTGTGCTGTGGCTTTTGAACCACTGACTCTAAATCCCTCAAACTCATGAAAGAGGCTTGCATGATAAGGCCAAGGCTAGCCTAGTTGCTTGTAAACATTCATATACCTCACTGTTGTAAGCTATAGAATACCTTAGTAAAAAAAGAAAATTATGATTTACTGAATAACTGAAGTACACATTTTTAATAGGTTGCCATTATGTGAACCATACTCCTCAAAATTAAAAAGAAATGCTTGACGTAAACCCTTCAATTCATCATTCCAATCTATTATTGTCTATACTTCCTTGTATATGTGGGGTTGCAAAAAGAATCGAGGCTCGCATTCGAGCAAAGGAAGTTCTAAGTGCATGCAAAAATGCAGCAACTATTTGAATTGAGTTACTGCAATAAATAAGCTTTTGACAATTTTTAAATTCTCTGAGATCCACCTGTAGAAACTAGAAAGCCTAGAGAATGCTGGTAAGGAACATTTTTATTCTCTCCTGAGTTCACTTTATGTTTAAATTTAAACAAGATACAAATATTGTCTTTGTGATTTGTCGAATGAGGAGATTAGCAACTGCTGGCATGAACAAACGCGCACTATTTCTTTCTTTATTGTTCCAGAAATGCTTATGCTAGCCTTCATCTTGGACTTCAGAAAAAGAAATGACATGTTTATAAGAGAATCTGCAGTCTGTCTGTCTTCTGTGAGTATGGCTCTGGTACATTTAAATTTAGACTGTAGGTGCTGGTGCTGAATGCAATAAAGGTCACAAGCGAATTTTGCCGTATGCACAGCTGACTGTGTGTGTGTGTACATGTAAGCAAACATAAACCTTGCAGTTTGCTCACTCACAATCACCGTTCATGGATGGTAGCTGTTTTTACATAGCTTGTGTTTTACTGCTGCCCTGAAGCATGCGCATCTACGCGAGACAACCGGTCGTGATAAATCAATTAAATAATTGCTATTTACACCACAGGGCTGTTTTGTCAATTACGCTGTTTTGCTCTCATGAATGAACCTTCCCGTGTCCTCAATGCGAGCTAGCCACCAGTAAAAATAAGTCTAATTTCCTATTCCCCCTCCAACCGCTGAGCATCCCATCAACTTTTGTGGGTGTTTGCTATGAAAACAGATGTTCTCAGCTGCAGCCTAAAACAACCTGCTGGCTTAATCAAAGCTATAGTAAGAGAAGCAGCTGTGTCAGGGCGCCTGAGATTGTGCGAACAACACTATACGCTTGTGCATACCTGTGAGGTCAGTGCACGAGTGTGCGCGAGAGAGCTTAGCAGATGACAGAGTGGCAGAGGTCTGGCCCTGCAGGCAAGATCTTGGCTGCTTATAATGAGGCGCTGTTGAAGCTAATAGAGGCAAAGCCAATTTAGACTCACTCAGAGGCTGTCTGATATTACCACATCGATGAGAACTCGAAGATAAGTTGCATAGTTGCATTGGCATATTGCCAATGGGAGAAGTGGGGTGGAGAAGCCCAGACAGGCTGTGGAAGCAGGAAAAGGCAATCTAAACTGACCTCGAGTCCACTTTAAGAGGAAGCCTTGATAAAGTGTGTAAATATCTCCTGTTGGTATTAATATGTGCCTCACACACATACGTGAACACGAACTAAGACAGCGTCAGGGCTGTGTTAGTTGTAGACCTGCACCTTGCATCTTGAAGATTTGTCACAACAAGATATTTTAGCGGGGTAATTGAAGAATCCCTGAGACGGATCAGTTTCCCATGAGAGCTGCAGTTTATTGCCTTATAATTATGAAACTAATAACAAAGATGTATTACAAACCACCCCCACCCACCCCTGCCCATGCGGACGTATCTATGTGGGTACACATAATTCCCCTCCACATACATCAATCAGAAATACTGTAGCTAATGATTACAATCTCAATATGAAAATGGGAGGCAGTAATGGCTGCTCGGGTGCCTCCAGAGCGCAGCGTTTGTACTGAGGCTGGGCAATGCCTCAGCTTTAAGGTCAGACTTTGAGATTGATTGTCAACAGAGCTTATTCCACTTTTTCTAACAAGGCACACAGACACAAACGATGCAATTAAAACGTGTTTTAATGATTGTATGATTTTTTTACTTAGTTAGTTGGGTTTATAAAACAAAACAATCGTTTAAAACACTGTAGTAAGAGAAAAAGAAGTGCCTGCTTCATCACCACTGCAATTACAGGGAACTATTTCATTGGTATTGCAGTGTTTTATCAATGAGGATTTGTTCTTGCAAATTAAATTCCCCAACTCAGCAGCTTTGACAAGAGTACAGAGCACAGTAATTGTAACAAGCCTCTTCTTTGTAGCATCAATCAAACATAAACGTAAACTGATACAACTCCATACTACTCCACATTGTTTAATAGACTCTGTTCTTCATGTGTCTCACAAAACATACCAGGTCTTTGTATTAAAGGTGTCTTTGAAAAAGCATTTATACCCTTTGATCATCTTTACATTCAGTCGTGTATTTTGCTCCAACCATGTTCATGTAAAGTCTGTGAGGACTAAGTAAACCCTCAACTATTCTAAGTTCAGATTCAAGTATTTGTAGATTTGTGGAATGTAACTCAAAATTAAAACGTTTTTCTTAGGGCATTCTTAAAATACATTAAACCAGAAATGGCTGGAGAAGTTTAAATACCTTAACACAATACTACTTGACACGCTGTCTGCTGCTCTTTCCAAGGCAGCAGATTCAAGAGTGACATCCGTTTTCCTTGGCATTGACTGTCTCTACCTCTAAAAGCAAAAATAAGGAAGACTATAGATGCCAGTTTCTGCAGTAGTGCTAAGATGGTTCCCACACTGCATATTAATGCATATTTCAGTACTTTTGGTGTTTACATTATAAAATGGGATAGTTATATGCACTTTTAGATGGGGTTTCCCTTAAACTCTATGTAATGTATAGTGTGGTCCACCGTTTACATCTGGTGAAGAAAGGAATCCCTATAGTTTGATATTGCTGGACCATGTTTACAATGGTATGAAAGGTTTCTGCAATGCAAGGTTTTACATTTAGTACATTTAGAGAAAGAAACAAAGTATTTGACATCTTTTGGTCTGGAAATCTCCATGGCTTTGGTTGGAACCATGATGCATGTTTCATTTGTTTCACAGAAAACTTTTAATATCAAAATGAAGTTAAACATTGTTGGCCTACACCGACTAACTATGTGATTTTTAAAACCATGTACAATCGTTGATATAACGTAGAAATTGAAAAAGTATTTTCAATGGCTTTGTATATTTTGGACATTCAATCTAGTAAATGAGAATTTGTGTACACGTTTACTTGAAAAAGCCCCTTCCTATTGCATTAGGAAAAGGAAAGTGTGACATCTCAGGCATAGCTGACTCAGTTTTGTGTTTGCAAACAGTGAGAGGAAGGATGTCTGTGCAACAAATGATTCATCTCCAGAACAGCTTGATTAGGAATTTCAAAGGCAGACTTAGGGGATGTCCACACCATGAGGAAGGAGACAACCAATTCTTTTCTCCATCCTTAGATGTCACAAAATGTATGACCCTGAATTATTTCTGCTGAAAAAACTTGAAAAAAAACAGTAAAAAACAACAAACACCTTCATTTGTTCATTCTCTGTTGGGTCTATCCCAAAAATAATATTTTTTATACAGAGAGCTTCCAGTTTTCAGACTTAAAACATAGAACCACTCAGACAGACTGATTTGCATTTAAACTGTTTGGAATCAAAGATCTTAACCAAATTATTCTCGCTTGCTGGATCTATTTAACCCATATCTGCTAAATGCATAAAGATATCTGCTCAATTCTCCTGCTGCCCCAGTTCTCTGTGAACTTCGGACTTTGAACTGTTTTTGGCTCTTGCCTCTGTTGTTTGCTTTGCAGTCGGTGAGTACGACCGCTGCATTGAGTAACGCTGTGGATATTTTCTGGATTGTTATGTTTCTGCATGCTTGCCTCCCCCGTACACCAATCCACTGCCCAGAGCTGTGGATAGCGACCAAAAGAGATAACTAAGACCAATCCGCAGACATAAATATACTCTCATTAAGCCTCAGCTGAAGTTTATCAAAGAGCATTTTTTTACCGGCGGCAAATCCATTTATGCCCTTGATCTGTGGCAGCCACACACTGATAAGTAGTAAACCTTCACTTGATAAAGACTCCCTTATCGTCGCAATGGGAGCTCAGAGGACGAGGAGGAGGATGAGGAGAGGGGAAGATGATAACTCCATGTTCCTAAACAACAGCTTAACTTATCTCCCAGTGCCTTCCCCTAACAGGATGTCCCATGTGGCTCTAAGGTAGCATCATTATCAAGTAAAAGCTGCAGTTTGCAAGTTTATAACGGTTATCTTTTATATGTTTAGTTTTGCTTAGCGGATTTTGGAAATGTTCGTAACTGTTTTAGTTTATCTAGCAAATTTCCCTATAGTGTTTGACCAGACACTCCACTGAAACAAGGTGTAGTTATATTTATTATTACCCACATTTGTTTGCAGCCCTGGTAAAGATGTGTAAACATAAGCCTTTAAATAAATTCTATTTTTGCTTCAATTGGACAAAATCTTCCTAGTTTTCTCCAATACTCTCTTAAGATCACCTAAACAAGAGAGAGCAGAATAATGAATCAATTTTCTGCTGATGGACACAGTTTTTTACTATTCTCTGTTTTGGAGATAGAGATCTCCATTTTTTTTTAAAATTGACATTTAAGCGGTATCCTAATGAGGTTGCAATGACCTTTGGGAGAGAAAAAGCCCCAAAGCATCCCAGATCCTCCGCCTAACTTAGAGTTTTAGTTCAGATCTATGAAAGGAAGTTAAATAAAATACGTTCAAGACTATTGTGACAAAGTTAAATATGAATGTGAAATTCCATAACAAACTACTGCTATGTTTGTTGTTGATTTTCAGGAAAACAAGTTCCGTGTTTCCATGTGAAGTTACCTTGATTTAGTCCGCAAATTCAATCAATTCGCTAAATTAGCAGATTGGAACAAAGCAGATCCACTGGTCTGTTTTTTCCATCTAAATTAGAATAAACCTTTGTATTTTATGTCAGATTCTAAGTTGTGCAGCAGCACTTAAGATAACACATTGCTGTGTTTTTTTTTATTTTTTATTACTGGTCTGGGAGTTGTTTAAAATTTTTTCCCTAACAACTCTCGATTAGCTGATGAAGTCGATCAATACAACTTAAAGCTTCATCCGAGGTAACTTCTAGAAGCTTGGATGACTCTTGGGCTGAAAAAACAGTGTTGATCTTAACAGCGCGTTGTGAAAAACAGAAACTGAGTATCTGCATACAACGCATTCTATCTGACTAATATAACCATTTTCAGTTTTTGCTCATTTCAAATGCCGCAATTCAGACAACTTGCATATCACTTAGATTTAACTTCGGTCATGATATGCTTTCGGGTTAATTTGTCATTTGATTATTCCAGTCCTCATTACCAGCCTGGTTAAACTCTCAAACCATTACTCTCATACAAATATAGCTATGGATAAAAGCGTCTGCTAAATGCATAAACATGAACATAAACCCTACTGGGCTGTCCAAAGCATGAGGTTGTGATGGTAGAGCCTTATGCACTCTAAATTTATTTTTTGATTTATTTAACTGGTAATAATAGTACCTATAATTGCAGTTTTAAATATCATACTCATGTAATATTTTGCTACTGTCACCTGTATATAATTTGAAAGCATAGTTTTTTTCATGACAAAGAAAGAAAGAAATCTAAAAATCTAAAATATCCTTTCTTCAAAACAACACACATCTTTGAAGGAACAGAAATACACACCATGTATCCCAAATCTGAATGCAGAATGTACACCTGAACAAATAACCCAGCAGCACACCCACATTCGCCTCACCATGAATCCTATCTTGTTTTCCCCGCTGTAGCCGTACAGAAGAATACAAATATTCAACTATGCGTTTGGCATTTTCACCACAACTGTCAGATGAATAATTCAGGCCTAATCTTTTGAGGTTGGCAGGAATTGAACATACAGTACATCACTCAGATGTTTGCCATCTCCGTCTGCTGCATTGTCTTTCCAGTGATCATCACATGAACGGTTTGCCGCTTGACCCGCCTCTCATGGACTTTTAATGTTCATGTATATGGAAGATGTGATCATTAAAAAGCTGGGTACCAACGTAAGAGGGTCAGGATGAATATAATCAAAAGATGACCCCAGGCTCATCTTTCTGTCTTCTTCTTGGCCTGTCTGTCCTTTCATTAATAATATCTATAGCCCTTTAAACCCTTCATGAGTGTTGGTAGTGTCTGGAAGCGCTGTAATCCCTGTGTTGCTCTTTATTCTGCCCATAATGCTCATCCCCTCGGTGTCAGATCCTGAAACCTTGTTAATCCCCTGGTGGAAGTGCACATGGGGCCCCAGCTGTCGTATCCCATGCTACGCTGCTTCTTGCCCAGCAAATTAGTGGCCCTGCTTGGGATGCTATTGATGTCAACCCGTCCCCCATCCAGTCTAGTAACTTTCCTTTGTTTAAATTCTCGCTCTCTTTCTCACAGCTCCCCTTTTGTCTCTCAGTTTCTTACTTTGCCAAGTCTTCCTCTTTCTCCTTATGATGAATCTCCCAGCTGGCACCAAGTAAAGATTGTTTGCTTTACTCACAGACATTAGCGGTTTAAGGAACAGGCGACCCGAGCAGCCGCTCAGGGAGCGTTTATATCGCATATAATGAAAGGGAAAGGAACAAAATTACACTTTATATTACTGTATTCTTAGACGGATTATATTCAATTCACTACAGTTCAAGATGAACACCAGACGCAACTCAATATAACACACTCCCATCTCACCCATGTTGTCAGAGTTACCAAAGATGCCGCTAAGCATCATGTGAAACATAACAGGAAGCAGGAAGTAATAACAACAAACCATAGTCTATGCAACAAAGCATAAACTGACCCCTGCAGGCTGCATTCACCCTGCTTGCTGAGAAGATGCTGTGAACCAGGAAGGGGGGACAGTTTACCTCTTATTGATCAAAGGGGGAGGGTCCACTGTATATACGGGCTATACATTTCATTTATAATATAATATACACAGGCCGATCCTTCCTGCATATTTTTGTAAATATGAATCAGAAAAATTGTCAAATAAAAATGACACAAAGCGATTAAAAGTATAGGAGAGGATCTTCAGCTCATTCTCATTTTCGCAACACTGCGCATGCGCCACGTCATCTCCAGTAACGCCCCATGATATCGGGAGCGAGCACGTCCTCAGCACATGCAGTCTGTTTACATCTGCGGGACCACAGCCTCTGGCGCCGCATCGGACTTATTGACAGAATTGCATTGTACGGGTCGGGTGGGTGGGGACATTAGTGATATACGTCATTGCGTAAATTTTATATTTTTCACCACCGGTCGTTTTTGATTGGCAGTCATTTTCAATGGGATTTTACATTGAAATGTTTGTATTGAAAAGATCCTCTCCTATACCTTTAAGTGATTTGGTTTATTCTTGACTTCTGATGGTGAGTTAAATCTGTTGGTCATGGAGTGCCAATTAAACAGAGAGATGGACAGAAAACCATCAGGTGACCAATTTGGAAGGAAAAAGAAAGAAGAAGATAAATGAGGCAAAGATAAAGTATGTTATGTTCTTTTTATCCATGTCATGAATCTTCACTCATTCCTTCATGATGTTAACAGATAATATACGATTGTTAGCTGGGACTATGAGCTGGGACAAGAGGGGCTTAAACAGATGTCTTGCCCCCTCAAATGGAACCAGTAAATAAAAACAGAACATTTTATTGAGTTTTCGCTGTGCATCGGTGTTATTCTTCAAAGTGGTTAACATTGAGGAAGCAGAAAAGCTCCATGAAATTAATTATATTGATTAATGCTTGGAGACACTTTACTGTTTAAAACCAGATCCTAATTGTCCTGGATTCTAACTCAAACCTGAGGAAAAGATTTCAGTTTTCTGTTGTAGAAAAAATATGTTTTTATTTATCTATACTTTTTGTTAGTCCTGTATGAGAAACTGCTTTTTATTTATTAATTTTTTAATATTAATTGCATATTAGTTTTAAATTAGTTTAAAATGCAAACATCATTCATTCAGATAAATGTGACTTTGGTTGTTAAAGCTGATAAGGAGTTTCTTAATTTTCCTTCTTAATATCAATTTTTATTTATTTTTTCCTCTGAGTGATCAACACCTTATTGTGGTTTTTGTGCCTCATTGACCGGAATAACTAAACATGTAGAAGCTTTGCATCAGGTACGAAACCCAAGCTGGGCAGGTCTTGGAGGCTGACAAGGGCAATGCATTATTTTTAATTTCATTTGATTTTTATTTTATTTTTCATTCATTTCCCTCAATGATTGATATCAATAGAATATGTACAACTGAAATGAATAAATGAGGTTGAGCAAAAAGAAGAAGAAACAAATCTGCCCCTTATTCACACAAATAGAACATGAAATATACAAAATATTTAACGCCATGTTGCTTCATCGTAATGATTTTGATTAATAGGGCGTTGGCAAACGCAGTTAAAAGTCTTATTACTGCACAGTAGCAGTTCTGATGAAACCTAAAAAGAGAGATCAAATCTCCTCTATTTTAGCTTCCCTTCATTGGCTCTCTGTAAAATTCAAAATAGATTTAAAGATTCCTCTTTTGACATATAAAGCTCTCACTAATCAAGCTCCATCATACATTAGAGATTTGATTACTGCTTACGTCACTAACAGAGGGTCTCAGACTGCAGGTTTACTGGTGGTTCCTAGAATCCCTAAAAGTAGAATGGGAGGCAGATCTTTTAGGCCCCTCTCCTGTAGAACCAGCTTCCAGCTTTAGTCCGTGAGGCAGACACCCTGTCTAGTTTCAAAGCTAGGATGCTTTCCTATTTGTGATAAAGCTTATTGTTAGGAGGAGGTAAAGAACTCAGTGTAGAGCAGGGGTGTCAAACTCAATTGCACATGGGGCTAAAATCCAAAACCCAGTTGACTTTGAGGGCCAACCAGAATAAACATTCATAGAACACACTAAAACTTTAAAACTAAAAATGTAACTTTTTTGTAAAACATTAATATGAATAAAAACAGGCATTACTTTTATTCTGGAATAAATCCATGTAAAACCTTAAATACCTTATAATATTATGCCCTTCATAAAAAATATATCCAACATATATATATAGGTAGGACTGTTGCTTTGCAGCAAAAAGGCTCTAGGTTTAATTCCACCTTGGGTCTTTGTGCATGGCAATTGCATGTTTTCCCTGTGCATGCATGGGTTCTCTCCTGGTATTCCGGCTTCCTCCCACGGTCCAAAAACATGACCGCCAACAGACCCCTGCGACCCCTCAAGGAGAAGCAGGTTAGATAATAGATGGATGGATGAATGGATGGATGGATGGATGGAAATGTTGCATCACAAAACCTGGTAATATAAAGAAATAGCTTTAATAATGTTATGAAGGCGGTATCTCAGAGAGCTCCAGGAGGACGTCATCTGGAGGCGCAGGTGGGGGCTGGGATGCCGCAGTCTACGGGTAATCTCTGGGCTGCGTCACATCCTTATCCTTATCTTCATGTTTTCGCTTCATTCTGTCCTTGGCCGCTGGAACAGAATGGGAACTCAAAACATAGAATAGATTACTGCAAGCAGCCTGACTCCAGATCTATTTAGGCAGAGACCATCTGCCTTAAAATAATGTCTGCTGTCCCAGACAAAAATTGAAATTGTCAATATAAGTAAAGGTGTAAGTGGCACAAACACCTGACAGCCATTTTTTCAGGTTGAACAGCCTGCTGAAACTCTCATCTCCTCTCATTGGTGGTAGAGGGCCACTGATGAACACGTCAGCATCCAAATTAATAACAGTGTCTAATAGCTTCTTGAAGTCCTGTTTCAGCACCTCAGACTGCCGTTTCACAGTGTTGTTAGATCCCAGGTGTAGAACAAGAGTCTTAACAGTTAGATGTTTTACCAGAATTTCCACAATATTGTCTCTCACATATGATACCATGTCCTTTGGAAAGTACAGTATTTTTGTACGTTTCCCACATGTGTTTGTGACTGCTTTATTTTTCCTACTGCAGGTCAGTTCAGTCATTTAAAAGTTCCTTTTGGTTTATTTGAATAACTCAGCTTACATTTATTTGGACTTTCGAGCAGCAGTGGTTGGATATTATGTGCAACTTTCTGCAGCAACTGAAACATCCTTCGATCTTACGTCCATCATCCTGTTTCATTCACACTTGATTTCCATCAGTGTAACCCCCGATTGTTAAATTGCATTTGCCTAAGATCCCACCTGTTTGCCAAAATGTGCCGTTAAGAGGATTTCTCTTTAGATAGGTCAATAATTTTGAGACTCAGTTGTTACTAAAAATTGGATGTGGTCTTAGTTTTAAACAAAAATCTTATAGTCGTAATTTGCTACTAAGGAAAAAGTTGAATAAGATATTTTGTTGTCAATGTTTTTTTGAGTGTATCTGTTGCACAATGAATGTTGTTAATGGTTTCTTTGGTTTAGTGAGGAATGATGGATCACTAAATCAAAGCCCTATTTTGTACATAACCTATTTCCATTCAGTCTTCATCCAATTTGTATCTAAAAACATGCACTTCATATGCATGAACTGACATTACGCATCATTTTAATTCAGATGCTGGTTATTATGTTGCTTGAAGGTTTCATATTTTTGCAGTTTTGGTTGCTACTTACCTAACATTGTTGGGCAGCAAATGGTCCCATCTGCTGCAGAAAATTTTGTTTTGGTTCTACAGAGGATTATTGAAAGTAACATTTCATAAGAGTAAATTTGTTAAAATGGTAATCAGACATTAGATAAATGGAATAAGTAGT
This sequence comes from Orestias chungarensis, assembly GCA_032876305.1. Taxonomy (NCBI): domain Eukaryota; kingdom Metazoa; phylum Chordata; class Actinopteri; order Cyprinodontiformes; family Cyprinodontidae; genus Orestias; species Orestias chungarensis. The sequence continues at coordinate 1,182,756 of JAVLVB010000072.1, read as the reverse complement.
TCTTGACTGAAAAAACAATACGTCATGCCGAAAACCGTTGTACAACGGAATGAAATGGAAGGGTGTTGTTATAATTGGGATATAATTCAGCAAAGGGCCAAAATAATTTTGGTATTTGTTTCACCACCATCCATCCATTCTCTGTACACCCTTGTCCCTTTTGGGGTCGAGTGGGTCTGCTGGTGCCTATCTCCAGCTTACAACGGGCGAGAGGCAGGGGTACACCCTGGACAGGTAGCCAGTCCATTGCAGGGGAACACAAAGATACACAGGACAAACAACCACTCATACACACGTAAAGATTTAGAGTGCCCAATCAGCCTACAAGTCATGTTTTTGGACCGTGGGAGGAATCCAGAGTAAACAGAGAGAAACTGCTGCTGCAAGGCAACAGTGCTACCCACTGCGCCATGCAAAGTGCATCATACATGTTAAAGGTGTAGCACAAAACTTTTCAGGAGAGTGAGTCAGTATTAACTTTACTCCCCTGATGATAGAATCAGTGAACTCTGCAGGGATTTCTGAAGTTTGGAACGAGAATTCGATCACATTCATCTGGGGCACTCACAGTGAAACAGAGGCAGACAGGATTAAGATACGGAGAGAGAACAAACAAACGATAGCGGTGAAAATTGGAGTTGGCGCTCTTAGCTAAGACACTGGGAGACAGCACAAAGAGCTGACCCCATTCCCAACTTCTTTGACTGTGGCCTGATCGATGTGACATTTGCGATGTGACATGACTATTGCTGCTCTTGTGTCTGGGCCTGCCATCCTTTCCTTTCACAGTTGCCACTGTACTGCCAGTCATAATTGTAGCCTGTCTTTAAAGTGCATGCGCCATGAGCACCACGGTGTTCCTCGTCCTGCGGTCCCTTCTTCTGGACCAAGAGTCACAAACAGAAATAGGGGAGAGAAGTCAATGATAATTTTCCAACAGTCACTCACTCCCTGTGGATTTTCTTCAATCCTCTGAGGCCTCAGGATTATCTCCAAAGGCTGTTAGTATATTCGAGGTCAGGATAAATATTCACAAATCCTTACACAGAGTAACAGAACTGAGCGAGGGGAAAAGTTACAGACAATTTTATATGCGTGGGTGAAGTTTGTAAAGAGTGCTACATCACATTCTTCTGGGAAGACAGAGAGACAAAGAGACAGGAGAGGTTATCAAGTCAAGGTCAAAGTGAATCAAAGCAAATTTTAAGCTGTGTAATAAGTGATTGCATATTTGCTGATTAGCAACTGCAAAAGGTATTTCTTTGTTTAATTGGTGTGTTTACTAGGTTTTGTGGACGCTCATTTAAACTCCCCTTCTTAACTTTCTCTTCTTTCACAGCTTATTCCCACATGTAAACAGAACCAATTCTGCTTCCCATCTGCAAATGCAGCACCAAAATACAGTACATCGGCAAATTATGCAGTCGCATCTCTTTGTGATCAGTTTTTGTTATTTGCTTTCTTCCCCTCTCACTAAGATGGAGAGAGTTGTTCTCTAACCACCGCTCAAGATGGAATAAATAAGCACACTCACTGTTTGCAGACAAGACTTTCTAATTTCTCCCAGACAGCATGCATCTGTTTTAGTTTGACAACCAGAAAGTGGAGCCGGGGTGCCATTGCAGCCTCAGAGGACTGAAGGGGTGAAAAGTGAGGGCTTTAAACAGCCAGACAGGGAGAAAAGATGTGCCTACGTGGAGAAAGAGGGAAAAAGGCAAAAACAGGCAAATCACGAAGGGAATCTAGAAACAGCAAAAGACAACTTTATTTAAAAGATATTGGCCGCTTATTTATCTTTAAAAACACAGATTAATTCATTCAATCACAGGACCTGTCAGCATCGGTTCATGTTTCAGACTTGTACATGAGGTCAGTGATGACATTGTTGAGAAGTTTAAAGCAGGTTTAGGTTTTAGCTGTGAATCACATTTGAACCCATCAGGCAAAACTACAACCCAGCCAACACGTATTGTATAATTGAACTTATATGATTGGTAAGGACAGTTTTAACCAGAGAAGCAGTGAAAAAGAGCAAGAGAATAATACAAATCAATACACAAATATGTGTAAACTACAAAATTGACACCACACTTATCAGATTGTTAAAAACACATCAGATTTAGAGAAGAAGGTGCTGTGGTTAGTTGAATTCCTCGATCTACTATTTGTACAAACTGGACACAACACTTATCATCCTCATGGTAAATTTGGATAGCTACCCCCAGATACCATTTATTTTACTACAAGTACCATGATGCACTTGAAAATCTCCTCATGGCATGGCATGTGAGTGAAGAACACGTACTTAGGGGAGTCCAATGCACTAAATAGACTTGATGGTGAACAAAACAACAAGCACAAGCTGTTTTACAAATGTGGACCTCGTAAGTGAGAGTTTCCACAAATTAGCACTTACCACCAAAACAATAATGGACTTGTTACTAAGACACAATGTACCAGAGCAAAAGGGAATAAAGTACAGAGAAAATCAAACATGTATTTGGCCAACCCTTTAGTTACCGTTTGTCCTTGCAAAAACAAGAGAGCTTTTATTTCATATATATGGTCCATCGAACTTTAATGAACCTGAGGCATTAAAAAATAACTTTCACAAATTACAAATTCACAAACACTTTTCAAATCATGCCCTACTATGTGTTAGTCCATTGCATAAAATACCAATTAAATATGAAGCCTGTGGTTGTAAAATGACAAAACGAGAAATAATTAAAGTGGTATTGTCAGGGCTGAGGGTTTTGCTACTTTCTAGGTTGTCCACTGTGCTTTCCGCAAAGGTGTTTTCCATCCACAGATGAGCTGGAGCCGCTTAAGAGGAGTGGTGGACCAGAAACACTTCACCTGAGTGTTTCTTACTATCGGTACCGTTAACCATTCTCAGTGCTAGTATTGGTATGATCTTCTCGTTTTTCTCTAGTGAATTCCTCGTTACTCTCCAATGTAATTCCTTTGTGCTCAAGTTATTTCCTTTTTTCTTCCCCCCAGTAATATTTCCTGGTGTGCTTAACCCAGGTTCAACTCAAGACTCCTCCGTCCTCAACAGCTCAGTGAAACCTCTGGATCTCACCTTCAACTCTAGTCTCCACTACTCGCTCGCTCAGCTCGGTCAGCCCGCTCCACAATCAGTCAGCATATCTTCAGTGAACCCCCCTGGACAGCCTCAGCTTCGGACATCTGCAAGTAAACCCTCAGCCCTTTCACCTCTCCCTGGCGGTTCTAATCTACAAGCAAGTAAGACTCTCTGTAAAGTTTCCATCTTACCTCAACTGTTACCATCTCTGTCCTCACCTTCCAGAAGCTCCATGTTTCCCACGTCGTTCCTGCCGCTCCTGTTCCAAGACCACAATTCTACTCTGTTCAATAAACTTTAATAATTTCATCTTAACCTGGCTGCACGCAGCATGTGACATTCTTGTATCGGCTGCAGTTGCCCGGACAACTGATCTTTGGAAGCAGGTTGTGAGACAAGAGATGCACTGATGGGGAGTGTGTGTATATGGAGACTGCTGTTTTTTTTTTTTTTCAAAGTATCACAGAAGGGTTACATGCTGGTGATCCATAGTGAATGCAATCACAAGCCAATAAACTCCACATTTTTACATTTGAAATAAGTTATTTGGATGTTCTTACAGTGATTTTTTTTTAATCTACAACAGAATCGTTGAGATGGTATTTGATTGGATAGTACAAAATAATAATTGAAATAGTAACAACCTTGAGATATTAAATACACATTGAGACATTTTTACAACTTAACCTCTTAGATTGTGTTTTAGATTGAAGCACATGATTGTTAGGTACATTTATATGTATGATATTTATGATATTGCAAAACATATAAAGAAAAAGGCAAAGAAAGAAACTGAACTCAGGTAACTGAAACTTGTCTAAGACTGAAAATATTACGAATGAAACTCAATTCGGATTCAAATTTAAGAGGCAAAGATATATTTTTACAATATGGTTGATCAGTAGGAAGAAAGAAACTGTATTTACTCAGAGTTTGGAGCCCGAAGGTCTAACAAATAGACACTGTTTTCTGTAAACTTAAAAGTAAGCTTAAAATTCCTTTTTTAAAACTTAAATGTTCAATGTTTCCTTCTCTACAAGTTTGGACTGCTAATTTCTCAGATGGCTGGTAGCCCCAAAACTCCATAGAAAAATAGTGCTAGATTTGCAGTGATAAAAACTGAAGCTCAATTAATGGAACATATAATTAGTCGTCAAAGTCCAATGCTCTGATTCATTTGCTTTAGAAAGTGGGAAAAAAAGGAATCACTACTGCAGCCATTTATTGCGGTTAAAAAAAAGGACCATTTGGACAACCTTTTTCATTGATTTAAGTACATCATGTAAGCCTTGAAAATCACATGGCATTTTCTTCTCACAGTGATACATTTTATTACAGTGAAGGCCAGCATGTAAATAAAGCTGCTTAAAAAGACCTTGAATGCAAATTTCCCTCAATTCACTCCGCATAGTATTCTAGAAAAAAAGCCTCCTCACACTTCTGTTTGACTCCCAACCATAGGAGTTTAGGAGATGTGGAGCTGAAATCTAATACCTCCAAGGAGACAAAATATTTCTACTTCTACTGCATATTAAAGGCAAGCTATTTTCTGATAATGTGGCATGTCTTTTTTCAATATCATGGTCTCCACCGAGACACTTACGGCTTTGGGCTGGCAGCAGTGCGATGAGATTGCGAGTTGCTATCTGACTGACTGATCGTTTTTAATAATGCCCACCCTCTTGCTCGCAGTTGTTCATATCTAACCATGTAGATGTTAGAGGGGAGAAATGCAGCACTGTTTTTCTATTATCATGCAAACAGGACTGTGGTCGCATTGTTCGTGGTGACATGGGGGAGGAGATCTCACCTTTTAATGTTTTAGATAAGGTCCCAAAACTACATGCACATCATTCATGCTCACTTTTACACATAATCTAAAGCTTTGTGTCAGTAGATATCTGGTTCACTTTCTTACGAGTGATGCAAACAGGTGACAAAAGCTACACAATCCAGCAACTATTCCACCTCCACACATCCGCCGACTGTCTGGACTGCGTAGAATAAATAAACCTATGTGTGTACATTGAAAACATAGATCATCATTGTAAAACACCACAAACTGTCCCTCGATGGACTGGCAGACCTAAAGACATCATCACTACTCTACCAATGGCAGCTCTACTCCTCTGTATGCCCTTTCAAGGCTTCCAGAGGAAACCGCCTTCAAGCTATGCTGATTGTTAACAGAAAATAAAATTGCCTTTATCCACTTTATCATTCCCTCTGTTGAGTCATGCATTAACATGCATCCTCTTTTCCAGGTTCAGGCACCTGTCTCTTTCTTCTTTTTGAAACCATGAAAATCTTGTTTAGCCCTCTGGATGTTTTTCATGCTCATAATTTAAAAGGATCAGCAGCTCAAATAATGCATGCATTTATTATAAGTCTACTTCCTTTGGGTCTCAATCTAGAAGTATTTAAGCAGACAGGTGTTCATTCTTGTTAAAGGAAATTCAAACCTTGGCCAGCAGCATCACAACGGTATTGCTGACTCCTATATATACTCCTATTTAAAAATAGACAAAAAAAATTGAAAAAAAATTCTGGAAATTTCTGGAAACTTCAAACCCTCCCTGCAATCCATCATCATGGGAATTTAAGATCATTAGCTAACAAGTTGGATGGAACTTCAATCCCTGGCAAGGACTCAGCAAGAATATAAGGAATGGAGTATTATTAGTTTTACTGAGACATGACTGCAGGATCATATACCCGACTCCAACGTCCCTCTGGTGGTTTCCTGACTATAAGAGCAGATCAGGATTTAAGCAGTAGGAGGTAAAAGGAAAGGGGGAGGATTGGGCATTGCTTGTCACACAGCCATCACCATCAACTCCTTAGTTAAATTAGTTACTCCAACACCATTTACAGTCATTTCCCTTTCAGATAAAGTATTTTTGATTGATTCTGATTTGATAAAAACATTGCTTTCCAACCAGTCATATCTTATTTGAATCTAATAACTACCTTCGCAACTAACCCCAAACGTTTCTGACAATAATGCCTCCTGCTCCTGCTGTTTGAAAGTATTTTTAAAGAATTGAGAAATTGAATAAGAGATGGCAATTTGTAGCTGTATGGACCAATGAGCCCTTGGTTTGAAGAGCAATGGAAATATTTAACTGAATTTGTTTCAAGGCTGGGGAAAACTCAGCATTTGTGAACTATAAATCTATCATCAAAAAGCTTTTTTCCCCCTACAGCTGGTCGAGGTCACTGTCATTTTAATATAATATTGGAGAGAAGAAAAGAATGACTGGTGATAACTTTTATTCATACCAGCTATTTTTCTGTGGTGGCAATCAGAAAGTAACAGAGTTTGTAGCTTTTCCTTTAATTATGCAGAGTTGGGGAGGATAGAGACCAGACAGAAGCAGATAAAAAAAACTGGTTTAAACAAAGCCATTCATTATTTACAAACAATTAAGTTTTAAAATGAAGGGCTTCATTCTCATGTGTATCCACAGTCTGTAATCTGATTTCTACCTCTTAAGGGCCTTTCAAACAACAAATATATAATTTTTTCAAATCCTTTTCAGTTGTGTCCTCAGGATAATGGACATCTTCATCACACACATTACAATGACATACTGCTGACTGACTTGACCTGTTTCTCTAACCTGGAAAGGTCTGGTATTGAGGTTTTTCCACCACATCACAGGATATAACGCTGGCGATAACAAACAGATAAAAAAAAGCCCAAGTTGCTTGCTGCAGATGTTAGTACAATGCTAAATTTACGGCTGATACTCACGCTTGACACCACACCATGTCACAGAACTGTTCTCCTTCCTAAACAGTAAATATCCCTGTTTGCTTTTAACCTGAGTGTTACACAGATGAATGTGGAAATTTGTGTGTCTGGAAATAGTGGGAAACATTGAAACAAACTTAACCTCTGGAGGTACACAATTTTCCTCCTAATCTCTTGGCTGCTGTCTTTTTTTCACAATGTCCTTTAAGGAGCTATCATGTTTGGTATCAGAAGCTTATGAATCCCTGGCATTACCCTTTGAGCTTTCCACACCTATTTAAAGGTACTGTAAGGTAATAATCAGAACTCAATAAGTGCCTTGCTAGAGTATTCGGCCCCCATTGAACTTTTCAACCTTTTGCCACATTTCAGGCTTCAAACATAACATATGAAATTGTAAGTTTTTGTGAAAAATCGACAACAAGCGCGACACAATTGTGAACTGGAAATTTTTTTATTGGATACTTAAAAAAAAAAATTTGAAATGAAAAACTGAAAAGTGGGGGGTGCATTATGATTTGACCCCCTTGCGTTAATACTTTGTAGCGCCACCATTTGCTGTGATTACAGCTGCAAGTCTCTTGGGGTATGACTCTGAAAGTTTGTGAACAGCAGATTTTAGCTCTTTCCACAGATTCTCGATAAGATTCAGATGTGGACTTTGACTTGGCCATTCCAACACCTGGATCCATTTATTAGTGAACCATTCTATTGTAGATTTGACTTTATGTTTTGGATCATTGTCTTGTTGGAATATAAATCTCCGTCCCAGTCTCAGGTCTTGCAGACTCTAACAGGT
>JAVLVB010000072.1:1162638-1175012 GCA_032876305.1 Orestias chungarensis | reverse complement strand
TTCTTCCAGAATGGTCCTGTATTTGGGGTCAATTGTAACCATCTTCCCTTTCCCTGCTGCAGCAAAGCAGGTCCACACCATGATGCTGCAACCACCATGTTTGACAATGGGGATAGTGCTCAGGGTTATGAGCTGTGTTGCTTTTAAGCCAAACATAACGTTTTGCATTATGGCCGAAAAGTTTGATTTTGGTTTCATCTGACCAGAGCACCTTCTTCCACATGTTTGGTGTGTCTCCCAGGTGGCTTGTGGCAAACGTTAAATTGGACTTTTTATGGATATGTTTGAGAAACTGCTTTCATCTTCGCACTCTTCCATAAAGGCCAGATTTGTGCAGTGTACGATTGATTGTTGTCCTATGGAAAGACTCTCCCACCTCAGCTGCAGGCCTCTCCAGTTCATCCGGAGTGATTACAGTATGGGCCTTTTGGCTGCATCTCTGATCAGTCTTCCTTGTTTGATATGAAAGTTTAGACGGACAAACGGTTCTTGGTAGATTTGCAGAGGTCTGATACTCCTTCCATTTCAATATGATTGCATGCACAGTGCTCCTTGGGATGTTTAAAGCTTGTGAAATCTTTTTGTATCCAAATCCAGCTTCAAACCTCTTTACAACAGTATCTCGGACCTGCCTGGTGTGTTCCTTGGTCTTCATGATGCTCTCTGCGCTTTAACTGAACTCAGAGACAATCACAGAGCAGGTGAGTTTATACGAGATTTGATTACACACGTGGATTCTATTCATCAAGATCAGTCATTTACGTCAACACTGGATCATTCAGAAATCCTTACTGAACGTCTGGAGTGAGTTTGCTGCCCTGAAAGTAAAGGGGCAGAATAATATTACACGCACCACTTTTCAGTTTTTTATTTCTAAAAAATGTTTAAAATATCCAATAAATTTCGTTCACAATTGTGTCGTAGTAATTGTCGATTTTTCACGAAAAATTACATTTTCATATTGTTATGTTTGAACCATGAAATGTGGCAAATGGTTGAAAAGTTCAAGGGGGGCCAAACACTTTTGCAAGGCACTGTATTTTAGATAAAATGGTGCCATCAGACATCAGACTGCCAGAAAGAAAAACAGGTACATTTTGGTGTCATACAGGCCCAGAAACATTTAAGAAACAGTTGGAAAATGGGAAATAAAAATAAAAAACATGAACAGAAACTACATTTTAGAATTAAACCACTCATGCTGGCAGATTGTTGTAGAATGGAGTAGCTGTGTTGTGCTTTGGGGTTGAGACTATTCATGTTTTGATAATTATTTCCTCTGGTTGTAGATGCTGAGCAGCTAGGAGAAGCTAATCAAGCTGAAAGTATGCCTGAATTAAGGCCCCAAATATATCTTCCATCAGTCACACTGGGCGAGGATAATTACCCTGACCTCACTGTCTCTCTGCTTGGCTTCCTGACCACACAGCTAAATAGAGATTTAAGATATCAGTCTTATAAGACAGTCATGAGACCTATAAACAGCATGTCTGCAGTCAGAAGCTTGTTTAGGTACAGTGCAAGACTGGCTGCTACAGAAGATCCTTACTGTCTATGACAACAACATCTACAACATTTGAAGATGCTTGAATGATGTGATATAAACTGTAAATTCTTATTTTTCAATGTAATTATGTGAAACACAAAGGCATTTATCTTAAAATAATGTTTGGGCACCAAAGGTTAAACAGCTCAAGCTGTACCGGTGAAGTGTACCGGTTCAATATCAGTAGGAGATATGCACGCTTCTTTTCCTGGAATTTTACGTTGCTGTTTAAAAGATGAGCTTCTGATGTTCCTTGGGAGTGATAATCTCCACAGGCACCTAATGCGTCTGGCTTTACAAAACTCTGCCAGCATTAGACAAGGTCAGAACAGTGATCATGATCCCCACAAGCTGCATTTGCAAAAAAGGACACTCCTTTAATTTGGACGTTGTTTAGAAAAGCGAGGGAGGGTGATCAGGGGGTGGAAAAAAAGAGGAGAGTTGGAGGAATGAGGGAGGAGTAGAGATGTAGCAGGTTTCCAGGAAGCAACAGGGACAGAGCAAGAATGATAACAGGCAAGGCTTAGGATCTCAGCAACATTCAACCAAAGCTAAAATTTGGCAATAAATAAAGCAGAAATTATGCAGCTTTACTCTGCTACTGATTACCACAACTGATGTTTCCTTGAGCTTGGCTTCTGACACTTGAATTATGACAATGGATATTTGTTGCTGTTGCCACTCCTGATCTTTTGTTTTTCTAAATGAGCAGCACCTTTATAAGTAAAGACAGAAGTGCTGTTTTTGTATACACTACTCACAAAAAGTTAGGGATATTTGGCTTTTGGGTGAAATTTGTGGAAAATATAAAAAGTTCCTGCTACAGTGATATAATATCACGGAAGTAGGACATTTAAGTAGAAGGATGCACTGGTGATTTCCTCATCTCAAACAATTTGTTGAAAAAAAAGTTAACAACAATGGTGTGTACACCACAACAAAAAATGTTAATGTCTCAATAACTCGTCATGTGCCCTTGAGCATCAATTACAGCTTGAAAACGACTTCTCATGCTGTTCACAAGTCGACTTATTGTCTGCTGAGGCAGGGCATCCCACACTTCTTGAAGGGCAGCCCTCAGGTTATTGAGGTTTTGGGGTGCAGAGTTTCGAGCCTCTACAAGGCAACTCAGTTGATCCCAGAGGTTTTCAATTGGATTCAGGTCTGGAGAAAGTGCAGGCCACTCCATTTGAGGTACACCATTCTCCAACAGCAGTTCCCTGATGATGCAACCCCGATGAACTGGAGCATTGTCGTCCATGAAGATGAAATTAGGCCTGTGTTGTTCATGTAGTGGCACAATCACTGGATTAATGATGTTATTCAGGTATTCACTGTACCATTCACAAAGTGAAGGGCAGTTCTATACAGACTGTTCACACCTGCCCACACTGTGACACCGCCACCACCAAAAGCTCGTTTGGTGACACCAGTGGCTGATGCAACGCGCTCTCCTTGACGTCTCCAACATCGTTGGCAGCCATCATTTCTGCTCAACGTGATTCGACTTTCATCAGAGAACAGCACTGAGGCCCACTGGTCCCTCGTCCAGCGTAAATGCTCCCTGGGCCATGGAAGACGATGACGCCTGTGCCGGCTGGTGTGGTCAGGTACCCTTACAGGTCGTCTAGCACGCAGACCACGCTGAGGTAAAAGGTTTTGAATGGTCTGATGTAACACTTGGGTGCCACCCACCTCCCTTAAACGTGCCTGGAGTTGAGTGGCATTCATCATCCGGTTTCTCAGGGCATTGTTCACGATGTAGCGGTCATCGGCATGGGATGTGGCCAAAGGACGTCCACTTCTACGCCTTTCTGTAACTCTTCCAGTCTCTCAGTATGTCTGTTGCAACCTGCTGATGACACTCAGTGACACTCTGAGCTCAGTCACCACGTCCCTCTGAGAACGTCCTGTTTGAAGCATTGCAATGGTGAGGTACTGTTGATCCATTGTTAAGTGTCGTCTTTGTCTCATGATGTCTCAATGTGAACAGTCTGATGAGGACAACTGTTTAAACACCAGCTGTAATTGAACCAGGACATTTATTGTTCGATTCGAGGATCAAACACCTGTTGTGACTTTTGCTGTTAAGCTCCTCCTTAGAGAACAACAACATGTGCAAAAAGTACTGGAACATTTAACAGTTGGACAGGTGCATTCAAAAGCTTAGAAAAGGTCACATTAAGTTCACCTGTTAAGGTTTGAATGCATTTTGGGCTCATCCTGAAACCCGACAGCCAAATATCCCTAACTTTTTGTGAGTAGGATATCTATGGTTGTTTAGTTACATATAAGAATTGCAGTTAGAGACCTATATTGAACATTGTTTTGATTTTATCTGATAGATGGAATCAAAGACTGCAAGATTATTACTAGAAATCTGAAATTATGATCTCATTCAATCTTACAGTTGTCAATAAATATAACGATAACATTTATTCAACAGGTGGGTTAGATGGATCAAAAAAATATATTCTTTAGAAAATACTTTACAAAGTAGTTCTTATCAATAGTTTTAGAACCTCAACGTTTCTTTCTTTCTTGCAGACTTTTTAAAGTAGGTTCAAATTATTTATGGAAAATCATATTAAACTGAAAAAACTTTTTTTTAAATGAAGTTGTACCCCTTCTCTATATTGGGCTGAACAAAACAAAACGGTAAAATATTTTAAAAGGAAGTTCTTTCTTGTTTTTGAACTCACTTTATCCAATGCGACTCCACACCTGAACATTGCTACTAAAACCATGCTTGATAGCTAGTACTCAATGAGCTTAATCCAGCATGAATGTGTCAATTTTGGTGCAGGTGTAAAGATTTAAGTAAGATCAGCCAGAACCCAAAACACAACCAAAAACAAGTAGACGTTTTACAAAATAACAGTACAGAAAGGGTCCACGGGGGTCAGGAATCCAGCCACGGGGGAGGTAGGTTGAATGGACTATGGGAGGTATTGGGGGCTCAAGGGACAGACAGATATCAGGGACAAAAAAAAACACCCGTGGAACAATCCAGGGTCAGGCACGGAAGGTTCTCAGGTAAAGAAAATTAAATAATCACAAAACTAGAGGCAGGGTCAGAGACAGGCAGGGTTCAGCAAGAGGAGGTCAGACTCATCCAAGAGCAGAGGGAGTAAGCAAAAATCTGTGGTCAAAAAACAGGCAGGATCAAAAACCCAGAAAACTCTTTGGCCCATGAACAAAGGCTTGAAAGCTGTGACCTGGGGCAACAGACGATCTCGCACTGAGCTGATGACGAGCAGCTGTTTAAATAGGGAGCAGCACAGTGCAGGTGAGGGTAATGAGTAATCAGCACAGACAAGGAAGGTAGAGCTGAAGGGCTGGGAACATGACAGCAGGAGCATTTTTGTTTTCTTGGTCGTCACCACAAAAATGCTTCTTTCGAAATAAGCATCTTCCTTTGTGGTTTCTGTCATCTTGGATTGGATAATAATCCCAAACATATGTAACCTGATTGTGGAATAGATAGAGCAAACCAAAATTACACTTCTAAAATGTCATACATTTTTATGTTTAAAAGTTAACTTAAATGACACCTTGTTCCCCTTTAAAGGAACATGTCTTTGAATATCTTTGGGAAGGTGTGCATAGATATGAGTGTTTTCCAGAGGTGACAATATGTCGAAACTTCTGCAAGCTACTTCTTCGATCACCAAAGTTGACCATTATGAAAATCTCAAAATGAATGACATTCATGCTCATGATGAAACCATGTACATTTCTTCCCAGACCCACTCATGCTTTGTGGACAACTTTGTGCGATCAGTGTGGCACAATTTCGTTTTCACTTTTAACAATAATACAAGAAACTAATTTCCCTTTGTGTCACCGATGTATTGGATTTTTCATTAGCTGGTGCTGCTGTTTAAAGATTTTCATGTTGAACTAATAAACAGTTCCTCTACAGTGTATCCAATTTTTCACATGACTGAATGCCCATGAGGCAGTTTCAAGACTTGTCTTCTGATTAGGTAAATGTCTTACAAGGAGATTTTAGGATCACCTCATCAAGAACAAATACGCCTGTTAGGTGCAGTGTACTGAATAAGGGGGGCACACAGTAAAACAAAGGGCTGGAAATGAGCCAGACATGTTTATTTTTTGGGGGCTGTCAAAAAGAAGCAAATAATCAGTGAGATTAATTTATCACAAACTTATTTCTACCATTGCGAAGAGAACAGTTGTACCAGATCGCCTACTATTTCAAGAATCAGCCCACACCAAAAGGAGAAGTAACAGATTCAAGACTGCCAGGGTTTATTTGGGTTCATGGAAAGACGTGCAGTCCTTATTCTACTGTGGACTGGCTGAACCTTTCTGCACCTCATAAGTATCGATTTGCTCTGTTTTCCAGCCTGACATTGTCACTGTCTGTCAATCTGTCCCCAGGAGCTACGTCTCCCTCAGCGTCCATCAGTTTTCCTTATGTAGCCCAGAATACAGAGGAAGACGGCTGTTGGGGGCCTTCAAAGACACTGTAGTGATTTCACCTCCAAAAATTCCTCCAAAGTCCTCCTTCACTCCCTTTCTTCTTGATGTCTTCTCCCCTATCACATCACCCCTCCCCCACCCCTCGTCTCTTTATAATTTTTCTGTCTTTGTATTTCTACTCTCTTTCAAGCTCACCCCAACCCCTATCTCTTTCTCTATATTTCTGTTTCTGGTTCACTCGTATGCTTGCCCCCCTTCACACCGAGCAACCCTCGCTCCCCTCGTTTCTCTCTCCTGTCTCGACCATACCTCAGGCACACCTGGCTGGCTGCTGAGGGCTGACACTTTAAAGACACTGGCTTCAGCTCCAGCTGCAAGTGGAATATCAATGTCTGCCGTACGAGGGCTCACAATCACAGCCCTCCCTATCTCGGTCAGACGGAGCAACATGGTGCATGCACGAAGGAGCACAAATATCCACAAACACCCACTTGACCTCTAGGCAGCATCCACTAACCTGTCAGAGAGGACGTAAAGCGAGGCTGTGTCTGTAAGGGGGGATCGACTTAGTCACTGAGGAACTTCAACAAGTCGTTGCCATTAATTGCAAGTAATTTATTCTTTCTAAGTAACATGTCCTCCATGTGTTGCTTACATCAGAGGAATTTAAAGCAGCTAAATGTAAGAACCTTATCCATACTTATCCAAACATTGAACACACACATAAACCCCCCTCCAACCTCCATTTCTGTGCACCCCTGCTAAAGCCTCAATCTCCTTCCTTCAGTCTTTGTTTTATGTTTTTCATTTAAAGCAAACGGATTTCTGGGAGCAGTTTCTCTAAGCAGACTATCTTATTTTTTAAATAATTTAATAATATTTTTGACTTATTATTCTTATATTTTCACAAAATTAACAACTAAAAACCATTTACTTACCCCCCAAAAAGTCTCATTTATATTCATGTAAAAAAAAATTTGTTTTGTTGGCCTCAAAAGTCTTTTATGAGCCAAGTTCTCCTGAACAATGCCTTCTTTGAGCCTTGATGAAACAAAGTTGGCCTTTTTCGCTTTGAGATTTCCGCAACGTCTGCCTGACACCTAGTGGTTATAGAGCCGCTAAATAAAAGTGAATGCAACAAAATGGCTTTGGAGGTCCATCAAGTACAACAGTTTAATTCAGTTTTAGTGTAGATCCATCTGTTCTGTAAAGGCCTTACAACTTTGAAGACCAATAAACCCAGCAATAAATCTGGGGAGAGGTTTACGGTTGGGTTAGGTTACAAAACTATAAACTCATTACATCAGAATTTGTTCTGTCCAACTTCTCAGGACTGGAAAGAGTGTGACACAGCTGCAAACCCACTAAAACATGACTGTCCATTTGAATCAACTGGTTGGGCAAGGGGAGCTCTAATTGTCCAAGTAGTGCAAGATAACTCTGGAGGAGCTGCAAAAATCCACAGCTCATGTGAGAAACACTGCAGTCATGGCAGTGTTTGGTTACACAGTCCATATCTGAATTTAGAGAAGAGTTGAAAGAAAAAACCCTCAGGAAGGTCCTATTTGTCATTTGCCACACCACACATGTGGAAGAAGGTAATCCTGGAAGAATACCTGTTAAGAGGAGAAAGGAAACATAAGACTGATGGAATAGGTTCATCTTCTAAATATCCAGCCAGAGATGCAATAAAATTAATATGAGATCAGGTCTGGGGAATCGTTTGGAGGTTACTGAAAATAAATGATATCAAAACATAAAAATATGTTAGAGGGTAGCTGATACTGAAACTTAATCCATCCCATCTGACTGTGCTTAAACTCCAACAGAGGCCAATATGGTGGGTTTTTTTCCAGTAATATAATAGTTTGTGTTGGAATGTGTAAAAAAAAAAAAAAACCTGATAATTCATAATATTTGTTGTGTGTGTATGTAAAAAGAGTGAATACTCTTGAAAGAAACTCATAACTCCGATTTAAGCTCTCTATCTGTTTTCATTAAAGAATCCCACACTCGATTCTAAAGCTGTAAAAAGGATTGTCAGGATTTATTTTTTTATGGTGCCATGGACAAGTCTGTGCCAACACATTACCAGCAGCATGATACTCCTTCAGTAAAAGACGCATTTTATTAGTTGCATGTTTAATTAGTAAATAGGATATTCAGACAGTTATGAAGACATGAGTGATTTTTGTTGTGTGAATGAGCGAAACGCTCATTTCACGAAAAAAATAAAAATCAGTGGTAAAACTCACAGGAATTCAGCCAGGTTTGTCTGACTCTGCTCTGGAAGTGAAGCTTGTTTGGTCTGAAAGTCTCAGCAAGCTTAATCAAGCGCAGAATCATTCCCCCCCAGCTACTGTGTAAGGCCATCTAAACAGAAATGACAGAGTGACAGGCTAGGGCACCTTTACAACTTTACAAACGGAACCACAATTTTGGGAGGAAACTTACAAAGGAAACGATGGCCGGTGCCGTGGGGCGTGAGGAGCTGCCAGTTGCCATTATCATTTCAAAAATAGGGTTTTAATATGTTTTATTTTTTTTTTACTCCTCTGCAGAACTGGAGACTGATTAAAATGTTCTTCAGCACTTTCCCGAGGATTTAATAAGAGGGGCCTTTACTGAGCAAACACTTATGAAAGGGAATCATTATCTTGGCTTGTATTAGGTTGAGCCAGGCCTTGTTCCATATTTAGTGCCAACGGTTTTAAGAAAGCACCATAAACATTTCAGGGGAAAAAAATCTGATATGATATAAAATTAGTATGGACTATTTACACTAACTTTCAACGTGATTTTTAAAATAGATTTTAGGTGACTGACCAAATAAAAATGAGTGCATACTGAAAGCTAATTCAGAAAAGCTAGTTCCCTTTCTTTTTCCACTTCCTTTTCCTCTTTACTCTGATACCTTTAAAGATATTCCATTGTAATAAATTGGCTTTTGCCATCACCTAGAGTAAACAATAGTGATAAATTAGCATTATGAAAACCAAAAAACACACAAGTCAGGGGGAAAGGTATAGAGAACTATGAAGAAGGGTTATATTATTAAACAATATCACAGAATTTCAGCATTTTACAAAGCTCATAATTTCAACTGACACCCCAGGCAAGGAAATAATGTAGAAAGGAAACACTGGTAAGACAGGAGTAAGTCTGAAGTGGTCGCAGGGATTGAATGCGACAGCTGTCAGTCCTACTTTCTACAAGTCTAACCATTATGCATGATGAATTTGTGAACATTTCAAATCTGCAGGAGATATAACCTAAAACATCTGCAACTGTTGTTTCAACATAAGCCACTCTTTTCAAATACATTATTTTCTGAAACCGCAAAGAAAAACCATTTCATTTCATAACTATCCTATAACTTTGGAGTTTTTTTCATCACAAAAAGCTTATTCAAAATGTTTGTTTATAACACCAGTAAATGTGAAAAAAAGTTAAATTAAGGAATACTTTTTTGTATAGCACCAAAAGGAGAGCAGTTACATTAAGTTAAGCACAGACTGAACTTTCAGTAACTTTCAAAAAGGCATTTCACTTTACTAAGGTGAAACATCCCTCCCCACACACACACACACAGTAAAACACACAGAGATCGACACTCACAGATTGACACACATATCAGTGAGACCTACTAAATCCCCTGTGTATTGCTTCTATTAAATCAAGCGCTCAGGAGATAATCATTTGATGATATGAGGACGCAACAATAGTGGTGGGCGGCAACAGTATTTTTGATCTACTCTCTTTTGCACTTGTGTAATAAGTGTTTTACCGCAGCATCAACTTTTAATAAAGCTTGTTGCCTGCAGGCAGACATTAAGTCGTTTTTGACAAGGTGAAGGAACAGATATCTGACAGTGTGCCCAAATTTAAAAGGATGCAAACAAAAAAGGGAATGGGTGATGAGTTAAGCTTCGTGTTTAAAACATAATCTTTATCTCTGGGGAATCAGTTTCATGAAAAACTAATTTTTATTATTAGTTTATTTTTTGAAGTAAAATATAATCAGCAGCTGCATAATAAATCTATTGTTTTTTTCCTCTGACAAACTTTCAAAGCAGTTAATAGCAGAGCCACTAGATCGTGCTATTTAGTTGTAACTCAATTTGTGAAAATATTCCAAACACTATTGACAGGATCATCATCTTACAAGTCTTTATTAACATACACTACAACATTTATCTGAACTTTAATGATACTTGTTTTGCAACAGATGCAGTAAACGAACTAAACAGATCTGATTGTACACCACATTGAGTTGTCAACCGTCGCTTGAAAAACGGAATCGTCCCGTTTTTAGAAATAAAAGCACCCGTCCCTTATTGAGTGGAAAAGGAACGCACTTTGTCTCGTATTACAGTGTGAGTAAAATAATAGTCAGTAAAAAGTTAATGAAAAAGGAACCACAGGCCACGTTAGATTGAGAATTTACGGTAAAGTTGTTCCTGGACCCTGTCCTGCAATTATTTATTTCTTTTTTTAAATAAACTTTATTTACAAATAAAGAATATACAATTGCAGACAGTAATATTCTAGCTGTGACAAGAACTCACTCCTTTAAATGAAAAAACAATGGAAATTGTGACATTTTACATGTTTGCATGTACGTATAACATACAACAAAAGAGCATATATTGAGTGTTCACTTATAAAGGTTTTAATTTAATTTCTGTGTAACAAATTTTAACATTCAAGCAATGTTTTCCTGCTAAGTTTTAGCCCCTTAGACCTAGAAGTCATTTTGTACAACTGCCAACTGTTTGAATTAATTTATTTCTTGAATAAATTACAGAGAACATGCCAAATTTACATGCCAGGGTTACTTTTGCCCTCCTGTACTGTAGGCTTGATGACTTCCTATTCTATTTTCTTCCTTCTGCCTTTAGGATTGCTTTGTGAAATTCAAAACAATTTGCTCCTTTTTGAAAAACGTTTTTACATTAGCTTTAATCAGTGTATCATGTGTAGCATCAGCATCGGATCAACTTATGCGCTGTGTATCTTCGTTGATTCACTTCAAACTACTAGATGCCTCATTCACTTTTTCTTTTCTTAATGGCTTTTTAAAAAGTTCTCTCAAAATACACAGGCAAATTGGATTTAAACAAAACTACTTAAACAAAGAAGGAACAGGTCATTAATGCAAACATACAGAAATGGAGAGTTGTAGGAGAAACTAGTTTATTGAGAAAAATTGGTCAGTATGTCATCACAGCCCAGGAAACGACAGGAAAGATACAAATGCCAAATAAATCTTGTTTGTTTGTATAGAATAAAGAGGTTACTTTTGGTTTCTGTTGATGTCTTTAACTCTCTGCCGCAGTTAAATACAGTATAATATAGGGCTGAAGGATATTAGAAAATGTTTTAATATCAGTAATATTGGTAAATATTGCAATACCAAAATCAGGTGGATAAAAGTTGTGTTCCATGTATTCATGTCACTCATAAATATGCATCTAATTCAATGCAGTTTTATAGTCAAATATTTTAAAAAGGTCAAAAAGAATCAACACGGCAGGAGTTGTAAAGGCAATCGGGTGAGCCGGCCCACACATAAGGTGTCCATTTTTTTCTTCTCAGGCAGTTGGCAACCTTAACATCACACTTTCCAAAAACACTCTAAAAACCTGTTCTCACATGTAGCTCAAGCAGTTCATTGTGTCTGATTTGCCATGCTTGGTAAAAAAGTAGAAGTACAAGGAAAACACTTTGCATCGGCAAATGTGATGACTAAAACCGCTTTTTTTGTTGTTGTTGCTTTTTTGTGCCCACACTTCACCGAGCATGCTTTGATTCCTCTCCAGCCATAAAGGAAACAGGCAGACAATTCCATATACATCTTGTGTGGATATGCTCCACAAAAGCTGAGCAGAAGGAATCTTTTCTATCTCAGGTAGGACAAAACAAATAAGACATTAGGATTAGATTGAAAAACACAGCCACGGGAAAGGGGAGCATCTATTTGGATGCCGTGCAGTTAAATAAGAATCTTTATGAACACCATCTGTAAAAGTGAAGCCAGACTCTTATTTTTCTCAGCTTAACCTGAAATGATACTTACTACGAGAACCTGTTGTGACTTGTTTGTACTAACAGAACATGATGCATACACTTGTTCCTTGAATGCCATGCTCCTCATTTTTCTTTTAATGTTACCCCAACAGTGTCATAATCCTGTTTTTCTTCCACCATGAGCTCCAGCAGCCAGCCTGGCAGAGTGAGCAGACAGATGAAGGGGTGGATAGAAACATTAATCTATATAGGTGAAAGGGGAGCTCATGGATATGTGTGTTTGAAACAGAAATGAAGGAGGAAGTTCAGAGTAAATAACTTACAGGAAAAGAAATATGTTTAGGTGATG
>JAVLVB010000072.1:1113624-1146745 GCA_032876305.1 Orestias chungarensis | reverse complement strand
AGAGTTTCCTTTCTGCAGAAAGGGAGAGCCGAGGCCGTTCTAGTGCAATGGCTTACTCGGGTCTGAGCTCTACCTCTGCATCAGGCTATTTTATTGAAAGTAGGGAGTATACAGAGTCATAAAACAAATCACATGTGATTTACACAAACTGTTGCAGAAACCATTATTCCCCCTCCTCACTGACCCCTCACTGACCCCTTGCTGATCCCTATCAGTCTGAAGACACAGGAAGAAAAGATAGTACAACTTTGCCATCTGGTTTCACCCCCCAACTAACAGATTTATTGCTAGGGATCGATGGATAGCCCCCTTCCCATGCCCCTCTGAACTCAGCTCCTCATTGAGATAATAAACAGGCCTTATCAGGAATTTCTAGCTCTTTTTTATATGCACACACTTATAGTATTAAAAGAAACATGAATATATATGAAAGAAACATGGATATAAATGTTTACCATTCCACAATGCCCACCTCCCCCTGCACATGGGAGGATCTGCGGTGGAAGTGGTCAACAGCTACAGGTATTTGGGTGTACACCTGAGTAACAACCTCACCTGGAGCAACAACACTTCCATTCTGGTCAGGAAGGCGCACCAGCGGCTCTACTTCCTAAGGAGGCTCAGTCGAGCAGTTAATTTTGATTGTCTTTTTTCTTCTTTACCGCTTGTTTGTTTTTAACAATTCCTCTTCAAACAAAGCGACTCAATGCGTGTGTGTTTGTCCATACCTGAGTTCCAGCGGTCTTGATTGAGCTGCAGGGAAGGAATCTGATTCAATTAACTGATGATGCTGCGCTGCCGTCCGTGCGCCATTACGCCTTCCAAACACCAAGTAGAAGCGAAAAATCCACACTTGCCTTTATTTTAAGCCGCTCATTCTATTGTCTTTTCTGTTGACAAAGAAACGTGCGGCAACTAGCATTGTGGTAGAGGGCCGCACTGGGTCAACCTGGTGAATTTCAAAACTGTCGGACGCGTGCTTCAATATACTCCAGGCCGCTTCTTTGTTGACGCAATCATCAATTTATTCCACTTTGACTGCCATATTTAAGACTTTACAGGACTGACACATACCAACCAGGCTAAACCATGCAATGGTGCCAACAAAGGACAACAATACAGCACGGTCAAAAGAAATTACGACAACCACCGGCGCACCCGCTTCCTCATACATCCAAACCGGGCGCCCGTGTGGCTCCCATTCATACCTTAGTGACAGTCACGCCCACCTCGACACACCCACCACCAAATTTCAAAGCCGTGTGCTGTTTTCACATCTGTAATTGCTTATTTCAATCATATGGCTCTTAAACATTGTGTATATTTGATACACCGCACAGTCCCACTGCCAACTGCAGTGGCCTTGCCACCTTATGCCAGCCCGGTAGATCCGCCCAAGCTGGTGATGTATTGTAGGCACAATCAGTAGAATAAGACCCAGATAAAAATCTAGAACACACTGCAGATACTAAGGTTCTTGGCTGGCCTGGGAACACCTTGGGGATTTCCCCTGAAGAAGTTGCCTTAGGTAGTTAAGGAATGTCTGGTCCTTTGTGTTTAGGCTGCTGTGTCTGTTGGATGGTGGTATGGATGGACAGACAGACAGATGGTTAAATTGATGGAAAAACAAGTGTAATTTCAAAAACTCCTCATCTCACCAAGGTATATTCACAGTGGCTACCTGCTCGAACATGTTATTTTTCACCACACAAACAAGACCAAAAACACAAAAAAGATTTCTTTCTAGAAATGATACCCCATCTCTTTTAAATTACACCTCAAAGTCAAGATTACCAACAACTTTATACTTAAACGGTGGCTTCTAGACATTAATATGATACTACATTACCATACAAAACATTTTTTCCCAATATTTAATATTTTGTCAAATCCCAATAGATTTAATGTTAGAGACCAACACAAACTATGACATAACCGTGAAGAGGATGTGAAAGGAAATAACTTCTAAAAGTATAATGTAATTTCACTTAAAACAAAATTTCAAATTTCAGATATTTACTTTTAAAGAAATTATTTTAAGATACGGAGCATTTTTGTTTCACATTACCTTTATGCAATACTTTACATTTTTCTGTCCAAATAAATGACATTTGTGAGACAAATGTGAGAAAGTTTCTCCTTGTATACTAAACACCTATAACACCTGAAAACTGAACAAATTAAAATTAGTGCATAAAAAAGGGTCTGTGAACTCAATAAGCTAATCTTGTTTCTTTAACGACCATTTAGTTAATAAAGTCCAGGCAATAGTTCATGGAAGCACGAGCAATGCAGGGAGGAGAGCAAGGCTGGAAAAACTACAGGTGATCTGATGTTATTTTGAGTAACAAACAAGAAGGCAAATGTTACACCACGTGAAGCATGTGGCTCTGGTGAGCTGGCAGATGTAAGAGACAGCAGAGACAGAGGGAAACCGATGAGCCGTGTTTCACAACAGAGAATTTGAGTGAGTGAGGAAACTAATTCAAGAGGAGCAGCAACAGGTGTATATTTCAGCAACAGTGTGTGCATGTTCCTGCGATAAAGGTTCTTGGCCTGTCAACCAGCTGTTGTGTCTTATCAACATATTACAATAAAACCAGAGGTAAGGAAAATAAGACACAATGTGATATAAGTAATAGCTTTTTAAAAGAAACAGTTTATAAAGA
Organism: Orestias chungarensis; assembly: GCA_032876305.1. Lineage (NCBI taxonomy): Eukaryota > Metazoa > Chordata > Actinopteri > Cyprinodontiformes > Cyprinodontidae > Orestias > Orestias chungarensis. The sequence continues at coordinate 1,144,076 of JAVLVB010000072.1, read as the reverse complement.
CATGCAACATAGTTTAACTGTTTCAATAAATCCTCTTATACTACAAATGTTTACTAGACTGTAGATCGATTTCCACTTAAATGTTTCTAACAGAAACAAGTCTATTTGTATCAGGCTGAAAACACCCCAATTCTGTTTTGCAAAGAAAAATGGTTAGATTTTTCAATCTGTGAACGTGGAAACTTTGTCTTAACTTTTATATTTGGGGACTACTGAATTGCATTCCTAGTCCTAAAATACAACTCCCTCCTCTACCTATACAACATAAAATCTTATCATACTTATTATTCTGTCTGCAACCACAAGATAAACAATCTGCTGCTGAAACGGGAACTACTGAGGGTCTGAGATCATCGTCACCCACTGACCAAATACTTGCTGGGACTTTCCATGTCATCCTCTGGTGGAGCCTGTTCTATAAATAGCATTAAATTGACCTCAGGGACAGACCACAGCATATTATTTACTGTTTCTTAAGTTCTCACAGTCATGCATTGGCAGCTTTGAACATACTTAATTTTTTTGCAAACATAACACCCTCCAATGTAGTCAACCTCACAAAAAGCTATTTCAGCTCGATGAATCTGAATTGTGAATGCAATCATGTTTAATGTTTAATCACTAATTGCACTGTGAATATGCTTTGATCTATGCCATTACTTGTAGCGCTGTAAGTATGCTTGGGGTTTTTGTCCTACTGGAAGGTGAACCTCAAGTCCCAACTCTTTTGCAGCTCCAACCATAGTCACCATTCTTCCTACACTATCCCCATTGCTTTTATATTACAGCCTCCTGTTAAATAAAAGCAATGGTGTTACGAGTTGACTGAAAGCTATTTATCATTTACCTATCTTTTCACAATGATTCACTACTTTTTCTTGCTCATGTGGTCATATTTCCAGCAAAATAAAGCTTACATTAGTAATGTGAAAAAATTTACCAAAGTCCAAAACTTAAGAAAGGAGCTACGCTTGTGGCCCTGCAGGGAAGGATTCAACCACAAGTTAAGAGTTTGTAGCATAAAAACCACATCAGCCACATGTGTTAAACTGGTCAAGCTCAAAATTCAGAACATGAACGAACCAAAAGCAGAAACTGTGCTAAAAATTGCTTCTTTCGAACTCCCTGCACTTAATACAACTTCTTCATCCCGTCCTGTTTTTTTAATTATTGCCATATCTGACAGAGGACTAGAGACCTTCCCTGCCAGTTCACTTGGAGACATAAATATGTTTACTGCCTAACATTTGCTCAGAAATTTTCCAACATAAGTAATGTGTAGTGAAATCAGGCTGTCCAGGCAACTTGGGTTTCTTCTACGTCACTAACAACAAACTAGTTTAGAAAAATCAATGAGGCACCCTTAGATAGTTAATAAATAGATATTAACTAGTCAAGAATCAAGATTTTTTTTTTTATTATAATATTAACATTAACTAGTTCAGTTAAAAATCATTTAAAACATCTTAGATCTACACGAATCCAGCTTCTTACTTCTTACAATTTCAGCAAGAATATCATTTCCAAAAGCTTAGCCATGTTTAATTCTAATCATATTTCCAGCCATATTAGTCTCATTCGTAAACATCGGTTGGAGATACACCTTTGTATTACACCTAGGAGTTTTTTTCCTGTAATATATTGAAAATAGTATCAAAGTTAACATCAGAAACTAGAACTCAACTTCCAGATATTAAAGAAATTTGCTGCTTTTACTTGTAAATAAACGTCTTCATCCCTTTTCATCTCCTTTCTCTGAGACCTGTCGCAACACTGAGGTTGATAAACATAGCCACGTGTTGCGGGGAAGTTTCCAAAAGGGGCGTGACTTCGGTGCTTCCGGGTTCCGCGTCGGAGGATAAAACAAGGCGGTCTGCGCAGAGAATCAACACAAGCACGCGAGCGCACTTAACGTTAGGAAGTAACTCCGTTTAACCTACGCGTGGGGAGAAACTGCGTTTTTTCCAGCTTTTCTCTTCTGTTTAGCTGTAAGCTACTGAGTCAAAATGCCTTTCCTCGGACAGGACTGGAGGTCACCGGGTCAGAACTGGGTCAAAACCGAGGAAGGATGGAAAAAGGGAAGCGCAGACGAGAAAAACAACTACAACAACAACAACATCTCTGCGGAGAGGTTGGTTGTTTGGGGCCTGAGGAATTTAGCTGTCTGAGAAAGTTTTTTTTATTTTTTATTCATTGTTTAGTTTTAAGAAATATTTAAAAGCAGGATTTTTTTGAAATAAGACGGAACTGAAGGCAGACACAGAAGTGAGGCCTTCGTTTTAGTATTTATCAGAGTTTTTGTGGTTGCTTAGTTCCTCTTCAGGCTAATCACCCAGCTAATAGCAATTAAGTAAAGGGGTTTAACAAACAGCACCTGTCCACTTTCCAAACGATCTACACTTGCTTTCAAAACGATAACAATAATAATGAAAACTACTTTTGATCATGAGCAGATTTTACAGTTACAAACAAGCTTTTGGATAATTTTTCTCACATGTGGACTTTTTGATTTCCCAGCTTCTGCAAAGCCAACGAGCCAGAGTGTTTTAACAAGGAGAACCTGCTGCTCGCTCTCAGCTACGACACGTCTGCCAAGAAGAGGAAGAAAGACCTGATGAACAACAACAACAACAGCAGCGGCAGCAGCACCAAGGTCCCCTGTGAGTCCCTGCAAAGAGAACCAAACAGGCTGACTTACCGTGCAACCATGAGCAGAATTAAATGAGTTGTGTAATAAGAACTCACAACAAATGTGGTCCAGATCAGAGGCATAACATGTTGGGGCTTGATTTTTTTTTATTTATTTTTTAAATTACATTTTAATTCAGTGTGGCTCCAATTCATCCAGGAATCATAAGTAATGTAATTCCTAGTCATTAACGTTTCAAATACTGCCTTTTTTTCTTTTTGATTCAAACATCTATAGGATTAGCTGCTCACTCCAGTGGGATCATCTTCTCCCCCATTTAATGCAAACAACCACAACATGCACGTTTATACTTGCAACTTCAGACAGTTTTCATCATCAAGACTTTTGCATGCTGATCTTGGAGTTTTCAGGCCAACCTTTGACTTTCTATTCAAAAGAGGGCCGCACTTTTTGCCCATCACTCACCCCCATCTATGACTTGGAGCCAGGAAATTCGAACTTCCAAGAAAAAAAAAATGAAATGCATTAAAAGTGCATATATTAAGTTAGATCTTTTTTGTCATAAAAGGGAGACTTACAGACATTCTTTGTCTATTCTTTTTCAAAAAGTTGGTACATTACTTTTTTGTATTATCTAGCCCTTCAAAATAATAATTACAACAGAGAAAAAATAATCTGCTTAAAAAAATCAGGATCTCTGATTTGTGAGTATTTTATTTGCTTTCTGTCAACAGCTACGCAAAATTGAAATGGCATCTTATTTGCGGTGCGTGCCTGCATTTATCCCAGAGCTGATGCGCAGCTTAATGAAAAGCAGGCCTCCAATATAAACACTTTCTTTCTTGTTTCTCTCTGTCTTGCAGATTTCCATAGGGAGAAGTGGATTTATGTTCACAAAGGAAGCACCAAGGAGGTAAAGACCAGTTAAATTAGTTTTCTATCTAGTGTCGCAATCACAGTTGCTAATGTAAACAACTCCACACTCTTGCTGAGGATTGTAGCCTAATACTCTGATAATTAAATTGTCCCAGCGCCACGGATATTGTACGCTGGGAGAGGCCTTCAACCGCCTGGATTTCTCCAGCGCCATCAAGGACACGAGGAGATTTAATTACGTTGTCAGAGTGAGTCTTCTACTTTTGTTGCTTTTTTTTATTAGCTTCCGTCTGTTTGTGTTTGTTTACAGAGGCGTTTTTGTCAGATTGGGGGGGGGGGTGTGTGTGTGTGTTGGGTTAAAGTTAAAGAGGGTGGAAAGTTCTTATCAAGACTCTGCAGGTTGCGGTGATGATACAGAAGAAAGTGTGTCTGTGTGCCAGTAACTTTCCTTTTGATCCATAGATCAGCTTAACAAAAGGTTGTTAATAAAAAAAATATGGCTATGTAAGGTTGATCCTAAAGTTTCAACCTTACTTATTCCATTAGTGGAAAAAGTCATTTTGATGTATTTCACATACCCTACTCGCAAAAAGTTAGGGATATTTGGCTTTCGGGTGAAATTTGTGGAAAATGTAAAAAGTTCCCGCTACAGTGATATCATATCACGAATGTAGGACATTTAAGTAGAAGGATGCACTGGTGATTTACTCATCTCAAACAATTTGTTAAAACAAAAGTTAACAACAATGGTGTGTACACCACAACAAAAATGTCAACATCTCAATAACTCGTCATGTGCCCTTGAGCATCAAATACAGCTTGACAACGACGTCTCATGCTGTTCACAAGTCAACTTATTGTCTGCTGAGGCAGGGCATCCCACACTTCTTGAAGGGCAGCCCTCAGGTCATTGAGTTTCGAGCCTCTATACGGTGACTCAGTTGATCCCACAGGTTTTCACAGGGATTCGGGCCTGGAGAAAGTGCAGGCCACTCCATTTGAGGTACACCAGTCTCCAACAGCCGTTCCCTGATGATGAGACCCCCAATGAGCTGGAGCATTGTCATCAATGAAGGTGAAATCAGCCCTGTGTTGTTCATGTAGGGGCAAAATAACTGGATTAATGATGTTATTCAGGTAGTATGGGCTTGTCACTGTACCATTCACAAAGTGAAGGGCAGTTCTATACAGACTGTTCACACCTGCCCCCACTGTGACACCGCCACCATCATAAGTTCGTCTGGTGACAACAGTGGCTGATGCAACGCGCTCTCCTTGACGTCTCCAACATCGTTGGCGGCCATCATTTCTGCTTAACGTGAATTGACTATCATCAGAGAACAGCACTGAGGCCCACTGGTCCCTCGTCCAGCGTAAATGCTCCCTGGCCCATGCAAGACGATGACGCCTATGCCTGCTGGTGTGGTCAGGTACCCTTGCAGGTCGTCTAGCACGCAGACCACGCTGATGTAAACTGTTTCGAATGGTCTGACGTGACACTTGGGTGCCTCTCACCTCCCTTAAACGTGCCTGGAGTTGAGTGGCATTCATCATCTGGTTTCTCAGGGCATTGTTCACAATGTAGCGGTCATCAGCATGGGATGAGGCCAAAGGACGTCCACTTCTACTCCTTTCTGTAACTTTTCCAGTCTCTCGGTTTCTCTGTTGAACCTGCTGATGACACTCTGTGTCACTCTGAACTCAGTTGCCACGTCCGTCTGAGAACATCCTGTTTGAAGCATTGCAATGGCCAGGTACTGTTGATCCATTCATAGGTGTCGTCTTGGTCTCATGATGTCACAATGTGAAGATCCTGATGAGGACGACTGTTTAAAACACCAGCTGTAATTGAACCAGGACATTTATTGGTCGATTCGAGGATCAAACACCTGTTGTGACTTTTGCCGTTAAATACCTCCTTAGAGAACAACAACATGTGCAAAAGGTACTGGAACATTTAACAGTTGGACAGGTGCATTCAAAAGCTTAGAGAAGGTCACATCAAGTTCACCTGTTAAGGTTTGAATGCATTTTGGGCTCATCCTGAAATTCAACCTGACAGCCAAATATCCCTACCTTTTTGTGAGTAGGGTAATTGTTTCATTTGCACATTTGTTTTTATACCAGCATACTGTTACCCTCCTACCTTTATGTGAGTATGAACTGTCACCGTGTGCTTCTTTGAGGGGGTTGTGACAGCTGTGTGGAGCGAGTGAACCCCGTCAGGAGTTTATGAAACCAGACCTGATGCTTGTCAGGTGATTCAGACTCGCACACACTTGAATCTACCCGATTAGCTTTGCCGTCTGCTCCATACCTTATGTTTCCTCTCATTCTACTTAGTCCCTGGTGCGTTTTGTCTCCCAGATGCCTGTATCATCCTAATTACTCTCACCCTTACCTTCCAAGTCTCCGAATTTAGCAGAAAGAAGGGCATCGACATAACAGTTCTGGTGTTTGTGGTCAGTCAGATTATTCGTGTTGAGCCCAGAAAACAATGAAAGTGTAACTACCATCAGGCGAGCGTCCAAGCCAGGTAATCGCTCCACGATGTCTGATGGCATTCTACGGTTTGTTTAACTGTCCAGTAACAAAGCTCTGCTTCTTCTTAACAGGAGATAAGTGGTTCTCTTTGTTCCTGGGTCAGACAAACTAAGGTTACATTAATGAATGCTGATCTGCCTAAATGACATTCTTAAAGCAACATTTGTGTCTTTTAACACATGCAAAGCAGTGTGATGCAGCTGTAGTGACCTTTTTAGAAAAAAGTCTCAATTTTAGCTTTTTAGAGCAGGAAGCACGGATTAGAAGGAGATGAAAGAAGAAAACTAGGCATAAATACCGCTTAGTGTTGTTGTTGCAACATTTTCAAACATCATTGACATTGCAAGATTTTTTAAATGTTGAGCAGCCCTTAGGGCTGTATATAGATAGATGCATAGTATGGATGGATGGACGAAAAGATTACCTCTAAGCTTGTTTTAAAATTGTTTAAACCAGCTTTAACATGTGCTTTTTTGAATTATCCATTTCACATCAGGGGCTACAGTTATTTTCAAAGAAGAAAGATGCAAAGTGGTCTAAAAGTGGATAGCACACTTTGTTCTGCAATGCTGCTCTGCAAAAAGAGTAGTTTATCATGAGAGGCCTACAGCAGAAAGGCAGGGGATGAGGAATTAAACTGGAACAAAGTGACTGCTAAAGAAGGCACCACTCAAGTAAACAAAATCAAGTCTTGATGTTTGGGACAAAGTTAGCAACTTATTTGTTTATGCCTCAGATGTTTGGGTCGAAGGTGAGCATGGCTCTAGTCTGAGTGTCTCCATGACATCACAGCACCTGTCGGATGCCAGTCGTGCCCAACCCCCGATTTAACCCGCTGTTTGTCTGTGAGCTAACGGCAACAACAACACAAAACACACACTGATTGTGAAATGAGTCGGCTAATTCCCAAGGCTGGAAGATCAGGGGTCGAAGGTTTGAAAGATTTTTTTTTAAATATTTTTATCAGCCAGTGTTGACGCTTGCAGTCTAGACTGTTGCCCAACACACTTCTAGTGGCTTCTTCTTCACAAAGGGAGACAAATCGGAGCAAAAACTAGCAGCCCTGTTAGATTGCTCAGTCAAAAACCAAGAACCAAATAAAGAGTCTGCTGTTTTAGTTAAAGAAAAAAAACTGTAAGCCTTCCAAACATAAAGCAAGGAGGCTGTGGAACAGAGAGTCCCGGAGGTTGAAGAGGAGAAATTAATGTTATTGTTTTTTCTTTTTCTGTTGCAGCTCCTGGAGCTTATCGCCAAATCCCAGCTCCCCTCACTTAGCGGCGTGGCGCAGAAAAACTACATGAATATTCTGGAGAGAGTTGTTCAGAAAGGTGAGCCCTGCATAGGCTTTCCTCTGTGTGCATATCTACCCTGATCAATTTTCTCTCAGCTTCTCTCATTTGTTTGTGTGAGCCTGTTTTGTTTTTTGTTTTTTTCCCCCATCTACCCTGTTTGGCCTTTTTAATGTCTTTGTGTCTACATGTTTTAACCTGATTTTAATCAGACATTTTGCAAAAAGGGATTGCTGTCGGTTCTGTAGTGAAATGGGATTCTGAAAAATTATCATTCTGGGAAAGAACTTCACAATCAAATAAAATCAAGTATGTGGTTTTAATGTGACAAAAAGAACGAAAAATGAATACTTTTACAAAGTGCTGTAAATACTTTTTGAGGCGAACAAATGAGCCAATACCTCTAAAGATTGCTTAGCCCTGACTCTTTAATGGCGCTGCAAAGATCCCTGACAGTCAGCAGACCCCTCTGCACGCCAAAGTATAAACTAAATGTTCCTTCTGCTAAACAGACTCTAGTTGTTTGAGGAGTGTTAACAAAAAACATTGAGCAAATAGCATACACACCACTGGTATGACTGTGGCCACTCCTTTACCTAGATTCCAGTTGGAGCTTTAAAGTTAAATGTCCTTGTGAACTCTTAAGATTTTAGCAGTTCCGTTGAATGTTCCACAGTTCTTGATGACCAGCAGAACGTCCGTCCCATCAAAGAGCTGCTGCAGACGCTGTATGTGTCGCTGTGTGGTCTCGTTCAGGACATGGGCAAGTCGGTGCTGGTGGGGAACATAAACATCTGGGTTCATCGTATGGAGAACATCCTGCAGTGGCAGCAGCAGATGGACAACATCCAGATCAAAAGAGTGAGCATCCGTCCACGCTGCACATTCTAAACAGTGGTGTGCATGTTTCCATCATAGCCACCATAACGTTTCTCGCATGTTTCCCCCTCAGCCTACATCTACGGGGATGACCATGACCGACCTGCCTGCCATCCTGCAGCTGAACATCATGCATCAACTGACAGATGGCAGGGACCTGGTCAGCCTTGGGCAGGTGTGTCCAGAGCTGGGGAGCCTCGCAGAGGACCGGCTGCTGTGGAAGAAACTCTGCCAGTACCACTTCACAGACAGACAGGTATGTGGACGTTGAGGAAAGCAAGACAACGTTTGATTGAACGCCATCATGACCCATGATGGGAAGAAAAAGGGGGGGATCATTTTGCAAATGCCATCTTAACTTTTCCACATACTTCTCGACTGAGAAATGTGGAGAAAGGAAGTTCTTCATCAAAAAGCTTGTAAAGGAGTAAAGAAACTTTACAAAAGCATCGATTGCTGTAGGTTGAAAAAGAAAACCTGTTCCTCTGACAGGTCAAATTTTGAAAGTCTGCGTTGTTGTTCTTTAGATCCGCAGGCGTCTGATGGTGTCAGAGAAAGGTCACCTGGAGTGGAAGAAAATGTACTTCAAGCTGAGCCGCTGCTATCCTCACAGAGAGCAGTACAGCGACACCCTGCACCTCTGCACACACTGCCACATCCTTTTCTGGAAGGTACTGCTCTCTGTTGCACTTTAATTCAGAACAAATGAAGCATTTTGACTTCCTCTGTAACTCTTGTCTTTGCTCATCTGTAGGAAACAAACCATCCTTGCACGGCCAACAACCCTGAAATCTGCACCACGTCCCTCTCCCCTCAGGACTTTATCAATCTGTTTAATTTCTGATCCCTGCAAAACACACACATGCTCCCAAAACTTTCAAAAAAATAACCCCAGAAGTATTGACTGAACTGTACATACTGTTCCTGTACAAAGATGTTTTTGTTTCATAGACCAATCATGTCCCTAAATGTATTTTTACTAGCGGCATGGATCTGGAAGGGGACAGACCTTGGGACGATCATGCAAATTTGTTATAATTTTCAGATGAGATCAGAAGCTTAAATTTTTTTTTAAAGCGATTGCACGTGATGAAGGACGAAGGAATGTTAAAAACTGCTGGCCTGGACAAGGGAGGAGAAAAAAGGAATTTTTGGCTGAAGTTTTGCTTAGTCAGGTTTTCACCCTGTTTGAGGGATTTAGGTTTTAACTTTTTATTAAAGATGTAGTAGTTCACACTTTCTGGTTTGCTTAAAAAAAATTCACAACTAAGAAAGATGAGTACATTAAAATGGTGACGTTAAAAGGACTCCACTTTTGGGAAGGTGCAATATGTTTTATATAAAGCTGCGGTCTTCAGTAATGGTGGTTGGGAAGTACAAAAAAGAGAAACTACAATTTTTGTGTTTTATGCTTTTTCACTTTTGTATGGATTTGATGTATTTTGTTTGTTCTGCTTTGGCAGTTATCCTAGCAGCAGCAGCAGCTGAGTGCAGTATTACCAAACATTGTAATCAAAGCCAGTGTAACAGTAGTGTGTGCCTTTTTTTTTTTTTGTTTTATGAAACTTGAAGCAATACCAGCAATTGAATTGCAAATTTCTGTGTTGTTTGCACCTTTTCTAAACCTTGATGCTGGTTTTAATTTTGTGTTGTTTTTTTAAATGAAGTATTTAATTTTATGCAACGCTTTGAAACCAAAAGGTTGTTTGGGAGTACTCTCTTATTTTTGTGAAGACTCCTGCATGTGTTTTTCAAACATCCAGCTGATTGTGTTGTTTACATATTTATTTCTTGAGATTTTTATGGAGAATGGCTCAACTTTAACTTTTTTTGTTATTTTTTTTTGTTAAAAGAAGCAGATTTTTATGGAGCAAACAGGGCCTTTGTCAGACTTGGAGGAGCGATGTACATGCTATGCAATGCAGTCTGTTATGTTTAATAAAAAAAATACAATAAACAAAATTCAGAATATGACCACTGTTGTGTATGTAGGGCTGTGAGGTTGTCAAATTGTTTATTTTGTGTTTTAATAAAAAGAGCATGGTACGGGGTTCTTGACTGGCTTCAGAAGTTGCAACAAAGGTGTGCCATCTACTGGCAGAAGGTTAAACTTTAATAGTGAACTTTTTTTTTCTTTTTTTTTTTATAAATTTAGCTGAGATGTGTACATTGTACTACTTTATAAAGTTGTGGAGATATATATATATATATATATATATATATATAAAGCCACAAAGTTGAAAATGTTTAGTCACTTGCTTCAAAAAGTGAAATTCAAACCATAAAGATTCAGGACTAAATACCACTACCATGTGCCATGTTGGGAATGGTATGTTTTAGATGATGTGCAATGTTGGTTTCTAGGCTTTTCTGGGTTGGCAAACAATACAGTTTTAGTCTAATTTCAACAGAGCACATTTTCCTGGATTCTTTGCACTTTAAAACAAGAGCTACTGATCTCTGCAGCTCCTTAACAGTTACCAAAGGCCTCCTGACAGTTTATCTGATAAGTTAAACTGTCATGTTCTAGCAGATTTGCAGTGTACTGATTAAATAATTCTTAATTACATGTTGAAAACTTATGTTATTGTTATATAATCTAACCTTGCCTTCAACATCTCCACAACGTTCTCCCTGATCTGTCTAGAGTCATTAGTCTACAGGGTGCTACTTACTCACTATTCTACAACCAGCAGGTTGAGTTTGCTAAAAAACTGTTTTGCTTTTTAATCTTATTCAAGTTTAACATCTTTTGAAAACAAACGCCATAGTTTTGAATAAGCACCAACATCAATCATAGCTTTCACTTGCTTTATTTTAACATTTCTTTTCATTGCAGCCAGGCAAGAGTTGAGGTTAAAAACAATTCCTTTTTTATGCAACACAAATAAAATGAAAGCCAAAGCATTTACTGAATGCATAGTTTTAAATATTATTTATACAAATGTTAATTTCACTACTACCAAGAAACATTTTTTAGCACATTAGTCACAGTGTGCATCATCGCACATACAGTACTGCTCCTGATTTTCAGGATATGTAGGTTACATCTATGGTTAAGCACGGCATTTGGAAGTGTGTTGCGTATGACTGGCAAGGCATGAAACTAAACTCTGGTATTACTTTAAGGCCAGAAAAACTAATACATTTGCCATGAACACCAGTGTGTGTTTTTTCAGTTTCTGGTGTGTTCCCAAGCTGGTCATTGATGATATTACAATATTACATAAAGGCAATGATAATGGTACAGTCTAGTCTTTCTTTCATATTACATTTGTTTACTTACATATATATATATATATATATATATATATATATATATATATATATATATAGTTTATTTTTTCATCAGTGTTTGTCGTGCAAATTGTGCAAGACCCTCTCCATGTTGATTTCAGACCTGAATTGTTTTTAGAAATCACACTGATGTAACACATCTCCTCGGAGAGCTCATAATTTTAGCTTCATCTGTATCATTCTGCAAAGTGCTTTTAAAATATTATGCTTTTTAAATGTACAAATGTTGATTTCAATCATGTGTTTTGTTACAAATTATACACACAAACAAAAGTTCAGAAACCGGGTTCCTTAGCAGGGTTTTTTAGCCGTCAACAGGCCTCTGGCATCTTTCAGCGAGGGTTTTTAAAAACGGGTCTATTTGGAAAACGCAAGAGAAGTCAAAGCTTATTGATAGCCTGCTTTATTCTTTTCAAAATCATCTTGAACAGAGGATACAATTAATGTTTTGTGGCATATTTAAGAATTTAAGGTCAAACTCAAGTATTTAATATTATACTGACTTATCAGATACAAAAATACCCCTGGGAGGAAATCAGCCCCACGGTTTAATACTAGCATAGTTTTTTGAGGTTTTACTGTATCACCTTTAATCTTCTGAATATATTTGTTGTTACTGTGGTGACAGCTCCATGACCTTCTAATATGTGATTGGGTAAATCCCAGTGGTTTTCTGTAATGTTCTGAATGTCCTAATTAATTTTCTTTTATCGAAGGTTCACAGTTTGCTTGAAACCTAAGAAAAAAATTGTGATTTTAGCATTAAACAATCCCAAACATATCAAAACTGTTTCTAAATGGAAAAACAGGTCAACATTACACTTCTGGAATGGCATAAACTTTAACTCTTTTGAAACTACTTATGATTGATAAAGCCACATATGGGACACTTATCTAAATATTTCTGGAAATATACATTTGAATAGGTACAATTTTAACCTTTCTCGGATAAGTTAAAATAAACAGCAAAGTAAAAAAGAAAAAATATTGGTGATTCAGAATTGAAACTAACATGGCAGACATAAATCAAAACATCATGTAACATTTTTGTTCAGTGTAACACAAAATAAGCACCAGTAGTATCTGTATATATTAACCCTTGCCTACCATAAAGGTTTTCAGTGTTTAACAATATAATATTAAACTAATTTAAAAAAAAACAACGTTGGAGCTAGTATATCAACAATACATTAAACCTTGTTTTAAAAAAAAACATCTGGTGTACCTTCCTGTTATATGGTTTATCTTCTCTATCAAGTCTTTTCTTAAAGTTTCTCTTCATAAGTAGAATAATAACATTCAAAATTGTAAAGTCTTGCTAATTTTAGTAGACACAACTCTCTGTTTTGTCACTGTGCAGTTTAACAGTTATTAGATTGTAAATAAGAAGTTATCAATTAGCCTAAAACCTCACAACACACTCGCAGAATCTTTCAAGAACCGATTTACTTTTTTTTACATATAAGAACCAACTGCAGAGGATTGGAAGATGCTGAGAATCCTCCCTTCAGGAGCAATGCTTGAACGCAGTTGTCAGTGGATATGGACTCCTAAAATACGAATAACAAAAAAAAAATTATGAGAGGGGAATTTTTTTTTTAGGAATTGCAGAAAAGGTGGAAAACAAAGCAGAGTTACCATTCTTAGTAAACGTCACAGAGCGGTACGTTTTCTCTTTCGGAGTTCTGAATAATCCATTCAATAGCATCCCAGCCCTTAGGACAGAGACAAAGTAACAGTTCAAACAAAAGGAGACAAAATACAGTAAATACTTTAATAAATGTTGATCATGACTTCATATGCAAATGCAAATGCAATGTTTTAAATATAATGCGTGTATAGATAGATAGATAGATAGATAGATAGATAGATAGATGTACATAAAACATTTTTATTACTATAACTAACAACAATAAGTGAGGAAACACAACATACAATGTTTGGCCTGGACTTTAGCAAACATCACTATTTTTAAAAATGTTAGTTTAGTTTCTTATTTAGATTTTGTTATCATGCGGCAGGCTTACAGCTAAATTCATTTATTCAGCTCTCCTACACACTTGTTAATTGAGGGTCATTAAATGACAATGAATCTGGAAAACAATGAGAGCCGTCGTAATCCTAAAGCTCTCTGTGAATGTAATGATAATTTTAAGACCCTTTAATTCATAAAATATCTCATGTTTGTCATCAGTTTGTTTTTGGTATTGATCTGAGTCATACCATTTTTTTTTTTGTAAAACACGCATTGTTTAGTAAACCTTTTGCATTTTTACAAGGATGTTTGAGTTACCTGTCTAGAAATCCTCTTTATTTAAGCAACTTTATGCACTGCATTCTTTTTAACTGACTATAGGAAGTGTCGAAAGTCCCCAGTTTTGTAATCTTACAGAAACAACCTTTCCATTTTCTCATACTAAAAAATTGGACAATATGAGGCATTGTCTGACAACACTTCCCCAACAATGTTTGAGAACTTTATGAACTTTATATTACTATTATGGTGAAAAAATGCTAAAAACTTAACAGCCTAATTAAAGTACCACATTCAAAACCTGAGAGAAAACCTCAAATTTCGTATCTACTGTATGTGACATAACTGTTTAGGCTTTAACCCCTGGATTGTGTAATTTCACTTTTCTCGGGCTGACAAGTAACTACAGAAAAGAAACCGGGATAAGTATTCATGCATATTTTTGTAAAAATATCGTGCTGACATTAGCATTCATGTGCAACCACAAAATGTTTTATTTTAATGCTAGATCTGCGAACCTTTCTGTATTGTGTTGGTATTTTATGAGATCTTTAGCAGTACATAATTGTGAATAGAAAGAAACGTGCACATAGCTTATGAACATAAAATATGGTACAGCCCATTAACATCAGAGGTAGCCCAATCAGTTAATAGAGTTCACTTGTGTTTATCTTTATTTCTGCATATAATCGTAGCTGTTCGATGAATCCTTAAGAGGATTGTTTGGGAATACCAGAACAAAAAGCACCACAAATACCAAGGATCACTCTTCAGTTATGTCACACAACAAAACTGAACAAAAACCTGGCTGTCCAATTTAACAGGGCATGGAGAGCATTAATCAGCAAAGCCATGAGATCCATTGTAACGGTGAAGAACATGCAAAGATCCACAGCTCAGGTTGGGAAGTCTGTCAGTTATTAGACATGTCAAAAAAAAAAGTATCAACTGGAACACACACTACCTTACCTTTCGGGCGTTGGCAGACATACTTCTGACCATCATCCCCTCCAGATAGCTGCTCAGACTGACTCCCTTCACTGTAATGATGGCTTCCTGTGTCAGGACAGTTCTGAGGGACGAACAAAGAGGCATAAAAGACATGATCATTGTAACATCTTTGAATTTCCACAATCCAAGCTATTTCCTCCCAAAGTTTGAGTAACATGAACTCCTTGACAAAAGAAAATGAGGAAATTACAAATTAAATTGAGTAACGATCACTTACACCTCTGGGTTCTCTGGGTGCGGAGTGTAAACAAGTCTCTCATCCACTGATATCAGGTTGGTGAGAGTAATCTGGTGGACAGAGTTTATTCAAAATATGTTAGAAACAAGTCAGTTATAGGGAATATAAGAATGGAAGAAGAAGGCTAACAGAGAGGTGTACGCTTGTATGTATTATGATCACTACTGTACCACAAATAACTCATTCATATTTGTAGATTTCTAGGTGCAAAGGCAGCATATTTCAGAATAGAATTGATGGGAATAACTCACATTTGTTGAGCACAACTCCATCTTTTTCTCCTCTGGGTCGACTATGGAATGTTCCTTCACGTATGTCTGTGTCTGGTTGGTTCCCAGTATCTACAGACACATAAATACTCAAGCCAGTCTGAGGAAAGATGCTTCAAGATCAGTGAAATTACTTGTGTTGATCTCAATTTAACACCCTTTTTGAAACCTAAATGCCCATACATTTTTTATATGTCTTTGTGGCAATGACTGACCGCTCGTACGATACCAGGTAACCCCCACTCTGTGCTGAGGAGTCTGTGGCTGTGAAGCCGTCCATCTGCATCCAGAGTGCGGTCAAGAACATCCACCCCAACAACATTGGGGTTCATGGGATTGGGGTACTTCCTCATGGCAGCTTTGATTACAGTCTCCCAGGGGTAACTAAACACACATGGGAATTAATGTCAATCACAAGCAATAGGATGAAAAACCAGTAAATGTGTGCTGTTGAAGAACAAAAAGGGACTTTGGTGGTGTCAAAAAGAAAAGATTTAATTAAACTGGGTTTTCATAAAATTACATAAGTGCAATCATACCATTCAAAATACTTAGGTATGTCAGTGAGCTTGCTAAAGAATATTCGTTACCAGAATGGGAAGTATCTGCTCTTCTTGTTTCTTTCCTTTAATTGTTAGAAATATTCAAAATCAACCAAATAAGGATTTTCTCTCCCATTGGGGAGTACCTCTTATAAGATCTTTGGGGGCTTGCCTGAGTGTACTACAACCCATGTGAGCATGATAAAGGTGCGCTAACATGATTTTGTGCAGCCTAAATCTGATCCTGATCATTTTATTTCCCAAACCTTTACTGTGTGTTCCCAAGGGATAAGGGTTAACCATGACTGTTCTTTAGTCATGACTAATACAAGTAGGTTAGGATATTATGCAGCAAGGAAACTTTGTGGCCCTATGATGGACTGGCAACCTGTCCAGGGTGTACCCCTGCCTCTCGCCCGTGGTAAGTACTGCAGATAAGGTAGGCGCCAGGAGACCCATCCGACCTCTATATGGACAAGGGAGTATATAAAATGGATGGATGGGAACTTTGTATTCTAAAAGCAGGAAAAATCTAGGTAAGTTTATGAGATTTGAGCAAGTTTTTTATTAGCCAAATTGCTATATTGGTGTCAGAATACCCTGCGATGGACTGGCCACCTGTCCAGGATGGACAGGTGGCCAGTCCATCTTGTGTTTGAAACTATAGTAGTAGACCAAACAGAGTATTGCTGATAAATGTACGCCCAACTGGTGTATAGTTATCCTTAAGTAAAATAACATGATTTGTCGTTTTCAGTCCCACTGGAGTTGTTGTGAGAAACTAACTAAATAGTTATTTGTCATGTTTTTTAATAACCGATATAGTGGATTGTTCAGTAATGGTGTAGGGGTGGGGGGCTTGCCCAGGGACTTCTAATACAAAAACTGCCTCTGCCCATTGGCTGTAGTCTATGCAATTTACTGACTGAGACGCAACAATCATGCAGATGAATACTTTTGCTATGAAAGAACTGTAATCCTGTACCGCTTTAACATGCTTTCCCAGGGCTGCTAACAACCAACCTATTACTGACCTGAAAATATGTTCGGTGCTCCAAATCTTCATCATACCAGTACCGTCTTCTCCTCACTGTTAAATATTAAAAAAAAGAAGAAAAAAAAACACAAATCTGCAGCTACACCTTACTACACCATCATCACCATCACTACCACCATCATCATCATACAAGGGAAAAGATGGAGATGTTCAAAGCTGGCCTGAAAGCTGTGGATGAGCTCACCACAGTCAGAGAGATCAGACCAGAGGATCCATCCAAACATGAGCATAGAAAAATAAATATCCTCTGAAAAATCCCAGCCAGAAAAAAGAGATAAAAGGACGGCTGGACAGAAGGAGAGGCATCCCACATCAAGTCATGCAAGTGCGATTATTAACCGTGATAAAACAGCGGCATCTCTGCGGAATATTTATGCCACCTAAAATGATTTCGCAATACTTTTACTGTGGCAAAGCTGGGGACAAGGCGTTCATGGCATTCCGCCTTTCCTGTCTGCTCAGGCTGGCTGACGTGATGCAGCAGATGGCCTCTGTTTGTACGCATGCGCGGAGCCCTCCTCCAAGTGGAAGAAAAGAAGCGAGCTGCATTAAAGACCACATGGACAACGCGAACCACACCGGAAACTGTCCCTTTGCATTCCAATAAAAGGTCATTCAGTTGATTGGATGTGATGTGAGATGGAGAACATTTGTTTCTTGGTGTTTGAACATCGACAATAATACTTTTGATTGTTTTAATTTTATTTGGAATAGACAGCTTCAAAATAGATAAAAACAGAAAATATGTGATAAAAAATAATATTGTAAAATGCAGTCAACTATGAAACCAGGTAAAAATAATATAGAGCAAACACAGACATAAAAAACTGAAAAGTTTGGGTCAAAAGATTTTTAGCACGTTTAAATTATTGGTTTTTGGGGATCGGCCTGCAGTAGCATTTTAATACAACTAATTTTGGTACAAAACAGCAGAAAGTTGCAACTAACCTGGAAAAATCTTTTGAGGTAACGGTTACAAAAACTTAAATTTAAATCTGAATATTAATTTTACTAAATAGTTGACAAGAAAAATGAAACCTGTATATGTCACATTTCTATCAAGCTGCCTTTGGAAATAAAAAAGCATATATAAGTAAATCCCGATTTAAAATTATAATATATAACACTGAGCTAAATCAATCTGTGTTAAATAAAAAGAAATACCTGTATCAATACATTCTTTTTGCTTAAGAAAAAGATTAAAATTTACTATTCTTTTCACTTGTACAATTATGATACCATTTGAATTATCTATTTTTAAAGTCAATGAAACATTTAACAAGAGAAACAGAAAACAAGGAAAACTATCTGGAAATATACCAGTAGTACTTGTAAAAGGAGACTGAATTAAGTATACGATTCAATATAAACTGATATATTTGCATAATTTAAATAAAGGAAATAACTAAATACTATCAGGTGAAAATCCTGCTGGTAAACATATGTATTTAAAAATGTTAAAAATGAAATAACTATTTTACCTTCATTAGGATTATTAATTAAAATTGGTGAACTAAACTTTAATCCCCATTGCTTCATAGGTTACTCTAGGACAGCCAACAGGGCCTTCGGTGTTGACTTAAATGTTTGGCCAATCAAACAATAAATATAGAAAATATATTTTAAGAAAAAGAAAATATAAAAATGCCACCTAAAATCTGCAACACAAAAAAATCCAGTGTTTAATACAAGTCAATAAAAAAACGTAAATTGGATTTAAGCACACAGATTCAATCATAATAGCATCTATAGGAGTAGATTCCCTCTATTTCTACTGTAAACCCCCCCCCCAAAAAAAAAAAACCTGCATACTATTTTGAAAGGTAAACCGGAACTGTGAGATATTTAATGTGTATCTTCCCCCTCTCCTTCCAGGGATCTGGGGGGGCTGTTCTTTAAAGCAACCTTGCGTTGGAAGATAGGATGGTACCTTGAGGAGAAATTGATGCTGCGCGCTGTTGTTCCAGCGCCTGTTCATCTAACTCTGGATGCAGATTCATTAGTTTGCTCTGAACGGGATCAGCAAAGAGTAACGGTGCCAGCTCCCTCTGCAGGACCTTGCACTGACTGCTAGTATTAGAGGGATTTTAGAAAGCCCCCCTCACGGTAAGGTGGAAAGCATCCCTGCAGGCGCAGAGTACTGCAGATAATTAATGCATAATACCGCATGATGCGCACGAATAGGTTAATACGTTAAAATATTGCTTTTAAATCAATAATTGAGATTTTAATCTGTTTAAAGTGAAAATGAATAAACCATATTGAAAGTAGGCCTGCATGGGTGAGCCTCGGGTTGCATCTTTAAGGCCGCGCCGCATCCCGCTGAATGACTCGGAAGCTTATACTCTATACTTTATATGTGCAAAATCTATCTGGGAAAAAAATGTAAAGGTTAGACTTTTTATTCATATGATGATGATGGTGGGGGTGGTGATGCTAGTTTATTGCAAAGGCGCTCTGACAATGGCAGCAGCATCTCCCACGCTCCGGAGAGGAGAGGTTTTTTATTAGTATGTTTTTTAGTTATTAAACGATTTCTTTTAGTTCATGTATTTTTTTATGTATTTATTTTTTCAGTTTGATTGGCCAGGACATGATCTGTTTCTTTCAATCCTCCCTCTTCTCCTGCTGGTTGCTCGTGTTGAGGCCAGAGCTGAGCTGACGCATGCGCTCTGCAGAACCCTGTTGGCCCTCAGTGTGCGCAGTAAAGTCTATGGCTCATCAATTAGGGACTCACGGGACAGCGCGCTTATAAAAGCTGACTGCCACAGGCAAAGGGTTATTAAATCCGAATAAACTAGTTGGTTGTTCAGGAACACAAAAAATTATCAGATTAAGTGTTAGGTTGGTTAGGATGGGTCTTCATTACAACGTGAAATAATTTGTTTTTACCTTGATGCTTGATTGCAGGTGGTCACCATGGAGATTGTCACACATCTAATTAATGACACCATAGAGTTCTACAAATGGACCCTGACTATTGCAGGTAAACACACACTGAAGTTAGACAGCTTGTTTTATAAATGCTCAAATGTAAAGGTTTGGTTTTCCAGTTGTGAGTTTTGAAGCAGCACAATGCATTCTTTTAGGGAATAAAGCATATTTGGATTGTAAACATGAACAATTTGAATCTACCTTGGATGTGACCCGCAGCTAATATGTCTATGTCATATAACTAACTCTTTTTCGATTTCAGAAGTTCTTTTTTCTCCTAAATTTATCAGGCTTAAAAATAGACGAATTTGGAGCTTTACATTAACCTATGTGTTTTTAGGGTTTGTCTATGTGAAGATATTCATGCATTTTGTACTCTGTAAAGCAACAAATAACAGATAATCGTAAAACAAATTGTAATAATGCAGCATGTGATAAAGGTATTCTAGTAAAAAATAGGTCAAATGTATAAATACTTTTGGGCTTAGCTGTCGCTTTAGTTTTAATGCCCATAAAACCCACTGCTGTGTACATCCCTGGTTAAAATCTGCTAATTATTTTACACACATTGCAAGATATAGGCAAACACTAAAATTGTTGGGATTTCTTAACATCCCAAATAAGATGTTATGTACTAAAAGAAAAAAATTGTTTTTCTATGAAAAGGTTTTAATTTCGTATTTTTACTTGTTTTTTAATTTTTTGTCTGAGTCTTAAAAGGAGATATTCTGCAAGTTGAAGGGCAGCTCATTTTTGTTTCTAATTAAAATATCACAGTTTATGGGAGTAATATTGGCTAATGTTTTATACAGATGCAAATAAGAACAGGAGTGATTAGGTTTTGCTACTGAATTCATCATTAGTATTCAAATTTAGATTTTTATTTATTATAAAAATAATAATACAATAGGTACATTGAATGGCTGACTTGTTGAAGACATAATGTAGGCCTTTTTAGGATCATCACACTGCCTTGCTTTACTCCACTTAAATCTCCTCCTGTGTTGTTAAAAAAGTGTTGTTAAAAAAAACGAGTAAAATCGAGTAAAATTAGTCCCGGCGTTTTGAAACATAGCAGTCATCTTCAGTTTGGGAAATCAGCTGGTGAGGCCGTTAACATGTAATGTTATTTTTACATAGAACAAGATTTAAAAAAAACAAGTGCAATCAATCTAAGACCTTTCAAGAAGAACTTTCTGAAAGCAGGCTATGTAATAGGAGCATGTAGCACTGAGTATGCTTTACGTAACAGTGTTGGAATATGTGTCCTACAGACAAGCGAGTGGAGAAATGGCCTCTGATGGACAACCCACTCCCCACGCTGGCCATCAGCACCTCCTACCTGCTCTTTCTCTGGCTGGGCCCTAAATACATGAAGAACAGAGAGCCGTTCCAGCTACGCAAGACCCTCATAGTCTACAACTTCAGCATGGTCTTCCTCAACTTCTTCATCTTTAAAGAGGTAACACTGAACATTTTGTATTAATGATTTAGCTTCTTACCAATGTCTTTTTCATATTTGCATGTCATATTCTTAGAATTTGTATTCTGCAGTGGTGATGTTGTCATTGATCTGACCTTTGCTTACAGTGTGTTCCTTTTTTTCCATGCTTGATTCTTTTCCTTTATGGATTTTCCTCTCCTTGCTCTTTCAGCTCTTTATGGCAGCTCGGGCAGCACAGTACAGTTACATCTGTCAGCCTGTGGACTATTCAGACGACCCAAATGAAGTTAGGGTGAGTGTTATGAAAGACGTTAAAAAGCAAAACACCATTGCGTATAAATGTAAAGTGGAAGATTACGATAATTGTTTTAAGAAATGCTTTTTCAAATAAAAAATAAGTAACATTGCTTCAAATTACAAAGCATTGCTTTAAGTATTTAGTGGTAAGTCTCTATCATCATTAGACAGCGGAAGGATTTGGCCGCAATTAGATTACAGGTAAGCATTTGGACAGGTCCATCCTCACAACAGGATTATGTTAGTATGAATATTATACATTTAAGCAATACTGTTGCTTATAAACAACATCTACACTGTATGCTGCTGCCACTACCGTGTTTCACACCGGGATGATGTTTGTAGGGTAATGTTTTGTGTCAATTTGTGTTTTTGTTTTTTTTGTTGTCGTTTACCAAAAGGTACTGACTGTGCTAGGACAACGTTTTTTTTTTCCTAAAACAATTGCTTTATCATATTTAACCCAAATAACATACATGGAGGTTTTTAGTCTTGACAAAAAAGTTAAACATTTATGAAAGCCTTTGTAAGTCAGAGTTTATTGCAAATTTCAAAAATTTGCAATACATTTTAGAAACTTTGCACTTTGTGCAAAGTTTCTAAAATATATTAAGGATAAGTTTTTAAACATTATTGACCTTTGTTGGCTACAAAGCTCTATTGTACCAAAACAATAAGGATAGGATAATCAATGTGCCTCAGCTGTTGAAAACCAGATTAGATTCTTTTCAGCTGATGGAGGAATAGGTGTTCAGTTTCACCTCTCTCTGTCTCTCTCTCTCTCTTTCTGTCTCTCTGTCTCTCTCTGTCTCTCTCTCGGTTGCTTCATGACATAGATACAAGCTTGACACAGAAACCAGGAGCACATTGTTCTTAACTCACTCGGATGTCAAAGATGAGAGATCAAGAGAAACACCTGATTACTTAATCTGAATCTAGTCAGCATTTATAATTTAATCTTTGTTTCTTTTCAATTGCCCTTACCTTTACCTTACTAATTCGCCACGTGTTTCTGTGTGAGACAGGTGGCTGGGGCTCTGTGGTGGTATTTCATCTCCAAAGGCATTGAATACTTGGACACCGTGTTTTTCATTCTGAGAAAAAAGTTCAACCAGGTTACCTTTCTGCACGTCTACCACCACTGCACCATGTTCACGCTCTGGTGGATTGGCATCAAGTGGGTGGCAGGAGGACAGTGTGAGTTGCTCACTGCATCATAAAATTTAAAGCGAAACCCACACATTTACTTTACTCTGGAAGAAGAAAAAACAATTCAAAAAAGGATTATTTTGACCTTTCAAAACAATCATAAAAAATGCTATTCAATACCCAGCCTAAGTTTTATACTTACATTACAAATCAAACTCAACAAATTATGAAAAATGTAATATATTGGTCTATCAAAGTTATTGTTGATCTTCAACATCAAAGTTTTAAGTTCTTTCTTTTTGCAAAAGGGAATTCCATGTTAATTACAAAAATAACCCTGTTATGCAAAAGGAATTACTTTAAGTTACTCTTCAAAATAAAGTCTTGGATATTTCACTAAGTAGATTAGTGCACAAAAAGTGCATAATATGAGCCTTGCCAACTAAAATATAAATATAAATGTGAAATACATTTATTTGCGTAGCATTGTTCAGGAAAAAGGCAGTTCTACATATTTTAATTGATGAGAAAATTACACGTGGAACACTTACACAAAAAAACAACCAACATTGGCAAAAAAAAAAGACAATTACAATACCACACAAATATCAGAGGGAGCTGAATTGCAGCCATGTCTGATTTTAGTTAAACAGAAATGTGGGAGGAAAAATAGCCGATGTGACTTGATCTAAATCTGTTTTAAAAATAGACAAATAATTTTATTCCATACCATCCTGGGTTAAATATTTTATTGATTTAAAACACAGCCACAAAGATCTTACAGGGCTTAATACATTATTTAACAAAAACAAAAATGATTTGAAATGTCAAAATTAATTAGAATACTTTGACACACTTAAATAAACCAAGTGGGCTGGCCGATACTGACGTTTTTTTACTTCTTACTGTTTTCTTCATGCAGCATTCTTCGGTGCCCACATGAACGCACTGATCCACATCTTGATGTATCTCTATTATGGCTTGGCCTCATGTGGACCAAAGATCCAAAAGTACCTGTGGTGGAAAAAGTACTTGACCATCATTCAGATGGTAAGAAATAATGGCCTATTTGAAACAAAGTGTACATTTCTGAGTGTTGGATAAAAAAACAAAAAAACAATGCAACTTTGCTTTTGTTGCATTCCAAAGGTTCAGTTCCACGTCACCATCGGCCATACCGCCCTGTCGCTCTACGTCAATTGCGACTTCCCCCACTGGATGCATTACTCCCTAATTTGCTATGCCGTCACCTTCATCGTCCTGTTTGGCAACTTCTACTACCAGACCTACCGCCGACAGCAGCCCGCACGCCGTGATGCCTTCTCTTCTTCAAAGACGGGCAAGGCTGTGTCCAATGGTAGCATGAATGGCCTGAGCAGAGCCATCAATGGAGTGCCACAAATGGGGAGCAAAGAGGAGAAGACCCAGGAGAACTCTGGCAGGAGAAAGAGGAAAGGACGTTCTAAGAGAGATTAGAGGGGGAGGTAAGGGGAATAAAGGCTTAGAGCCTCAACTAAACACATGAAACCCTTAGTTTGAGAAAGATTTAGAGGGGCGGATGTTTCCAGGGAAGGTTTATTTCTTTTAGTCATGATGACCCCAGTTGTTGTAGATAAAAATATGAGATCTTCTATGAGAGAGAACTGATCTGTTAATAGGAGGTTTCAAAGCTCAGAAGTGAGAATGAGCACTAATAAATAACTCAAAATGAAATCACAGGGTTTGGATATAGAATAGTATTCTGTGTCTTTATCGTGGTTTAGATCTGCCACGAAAAGGAGTATTCCATTTCCAAACACGGAAACCCTCGTGGAGCAGCTGTGGGAGCTCTCTCAAAAGAAGCCTGAGATTTATAAGAAAAGGCTGTAAATAGCAAACATTGCTACGATGAGACAGGAATACAGATGGTAACACACGCACAACAATTTCAGTTTCACTTGAATTCCTTTGTTTAGAATTAAATTACTGTCATTATTTCTTCCAGCTTGTTGATGAGGCATCTTTGGATTTATTTGGGTAGATGTGTTTTTTTTATTTATTGTTGATCACTTTAATGTTGGGGATTTAACTTTGAGAATGCCGTTGATTTAAATTCAACAAAGACTAAAATGTATATAGAAACAAAAACAGGAATACAAACAGTGGAATGATATTGTTGCATTATTGTTATCACATGGGATAATGGCCATTCGTTTTGTCTTTTTATGACAAGAAATGATTTTGTATATCCATACCTCTCATGTGATGAAATGTTACCAATGTTCTCTGATGATATTCTCTGTGTTCCCTGACAGAAAAAAAGGTGGATTTTTGTTGTCTGACACGTTTAACTGTCTTTTCATGATATATCGTCTCTCAATTTGTCTCATTGTTTCTCTCAGAACCAGAACGAAAGATGTCGTTGGATTCTGAATTTGGTTTTGTGTTTACAGAGATTGCAGAGAATCCATTTTTAACTACCTTTAACGCTGCTTTTCTTCAAATAAAAAATATCTGTTTTAGTTTTAGAATCTACTCTATTCACAGCCAAATGCTCAGGCTTTCTTTCATTCCCTGAGCTAACGTGAATGTAAATTTATCTAAAAACGACAAATATTAAAGGAGGCAAACGATTCCTTTTGTTTTTTGGTCTTTCTTCTATTTAAAATCAGAGCTGGTGACAGGTATGTTATTTTACTTCAAAACATACATTTACATTGCTTGTCAAATACGCTGTTTATCAGAACTCTATCAGGAATCAATCAATGCATTGATTATTATTTATTATCAAATATTTAATCCTATGTAAATATCTGTTTTCATTAGTTGAAAGTGATTGTCTGTATTTGTCCTTTTTTTGGTGATGTACATAAACTGTGATATTTTGTACTCTTCTCATTTATAAGTGGATATTTGTCGACATGGCTTCTGTTTTTTTTTCTTTTTCTTGCGTTTATTTTATTATGACGTTGAACTTATTTCTAATTTAATTATAATAAATGCCTGTACAACTTATTAACTATGGAAGCAAATCGTTAACATATTTAAAATGAAAAAGCATTTCCAGAAAGGCTTTTTCATTTTAGGAATGTGGCTGCATTATTTGACTCATAAATAAAATTAGCAATCAATACTTCTAATTGCATTTTAATTTTGTTCTTTCAGACAGCTCATTCCTTCACTTAATTAAAATGAAAAGGAAAAAGACATTGGAGACTTATTTTTCAAAATGTGCCCCAGCAAAGTTACCAAAATTCAATTTGAAATGTAAACTTTCTCTCCTGGGGTGGTCTGTACGTCGAAAATAGACATATAACAAAAAGCAAGCAAATGTATCACACAGTATGTTTACATAAATGAAAACCAAAAAAATCTTAATAAAAAGAAAATCATGTGGACAATAGGTTTAGTTTTTTCACATACATTTTGCCTTTCTGTCCTTGAGAGAAGCAAATTTCTCAAAAGTTAATATATAAAACCTATTTTCTCAGAATGTGTTCATTTAAGGGTAGGCCTAACGATGCAAATTAACAGAATCAAAAAAAGGACACTTATATAGGTCCTCTTCTAAGCCGTCTGTCCCCTTTTTCAGAATACAGCACGACTATGATTAAAAACATTGACAATCTCAATGTCTTGCTCAGTTTCTCTTTTTCTCCAATCGTCTCCAACCACCGCGAGTTGACCTATAAATCAGCTGTTAGTGCTGTGATGGGAGGAGCTCCCAGGATGCTACTTTCTGTTTTGCATTGATGAGGAGCAACTGCGCTGCTTCTAGGGTTGCCAATTCCCCGAGAAACAAAGGGACACCTCATGTGTGAGCAGGTGTTACACCAAATTCTGTGACCCATCATTTTCTGCGACCACAGGGGGCGATCGCGTACATTCCTCTGCATGTACGTGTTTAAAACCAGCGAGAAGAAGACTTAATGTAAACTTCGAAAGCACCAAAACACCTGGAGATTGTAAATCTCACGGAATATTATTCCGGTCACTTTGACAAGGAAAATATCATGCATTAGTTTTTATTTGACTCAGAACACCGCTGGACGGACCGTTGCATTGAATGCCTTTATTCTGTCGTTTAAATAGGCCTAAATAAACCCACTATTAACACACCGGTCACATGTTATAATGCCCATCATAATCCTGTCAAAATATGTGACCTCTTATTCTTACTTCAAAATAAAGTTCTATAAAAATTGAAAGGTTATGTCAAACTAAGTTTTGTATGACCTGAAAAGGAAGTTGTAGTAAACACTTTGTAAACCTTGTGCTGAATGTGATGTGAAATTTATTTTTCAATGCCTTTTTTAAATTTTTGTAATCGTGTGATATTGATATTGAAAGCTGTTTGGTGTTAAAGAAGGGAAATGACATACATATTAACATAAAATCTTATTTGATTCCCATGTCCTTATCACACCGGTCACATGTTATAATGCCCATCATAATCCTGTCAAAATATGTGACCTCTTATTCTTACTTCAATATAAAGTTCCATAAAAGTTTAAAGGTTATGTCAAACTAAGTTGTTTTACGACCTGAAAAGGAAGTTGTAGTAAACACTTTGTAAACCTTTTGCAGAATGTGATGTCTAAGGTATTTTTCAATGCCTTTTTAAAATTTTTGTAATCGTGTGATATTGATATTGAAAGCAGTTTGGTGTTCAAGAAGGGAAATGACATACATATTAACTTAAAATCTTGTTTGATTTTCATGTCCTTATCAATGGGCTTGTGTCTATTCTAGTTCTGTTAGATCTCAGTGCTGCTTTTGACACAGTCAATCATAATGTCCTCATTGAAAGGCTAGAACACACTGTGGGGATCAAGGCAACAGCACTAGGCTGGTTTAAATCGTATTTGTCTGATAGATCCCAGTTTATTCATCTAAATGACAAATCTTCTCCGCATTGTAAGGTTACTTGTGGAGTACCACAGGGTTCTGTACTTGGCCCAATTCTATTCACTATATACATGCTCCCTATTGGTAAAATCATCAGACAGCATGGTGTTAATTTCCACTGTTATGCTGATGGTACACAACTGTATTTATCTATAAATTCCAATGAATCCAGTCAGTTTGGTAGATTACAGGCATGTCTAGATGCCATAAAAATGTGGATGACTTTAAACTTTCTGCTCTTGAACTTTGAAAAGACAGAAATTGTTATCTTTGGACCAGAACCTCTAAAAAAGAAATTGCTTAGTCAGCCACTTGACCTGGATAGAATCAGGTTGGCATCTGGTGACAGTGTAAAGAACCTTGGTGTTATTTTTGATCAGGAAATGTCTTTCAAGTCTCATATAAAACAGGTCTGTAAGATTTCCTTCTTTCATTTTAGGAATATGGCAAAAATTAGAAAGATTTTCTCTAGGGCAGATGCTGAAAAACTAGTCCATGCATTTGTTACTTCAAGGCTGGAGTATTGTAACTCTTTATTAGCAGGAAGTTCACAAAATCCAATTAAAAGTCTACAGTTGGTCCAAAATTCTGCAGCAAGAGTTCTGATGAAACTTAAAAAGAGAAATCATATCTCCCCAGTTTTGGCTTCCCTTCATTGGCTCCCTGTCAAACTTAGAATAGATTTTAGGATTCTTCTTTTGACATATAAAGCCCTCACTAATACAGCTCCATCGTATATTAAAGATCTGATTACTCCTTATGTCCCTAACAGAGCACTTTGCTCTCAGACTGCAGGTTTATTGGTGGTTCCTAGAATCTCTAAAAGCACAATGGGAGGCAGATCTTTCAGTTATCAAGCTTCTCTCCTGTGGAACCAGCTTCCAGCTTTAGTCCGTGAGGCAGACACCCTGTCTAGTTTAAAATCTAGGCTTAAAACCTTCCTGTTTGATAAAGTTTATAGTTAGGAAGAGGTAGAGAAGACAGCCTAATCCGGTTGGGGAGGAACTCAGTCTTGACAGAAGTTTTTCTATAGTTATGCTGCTATAGGCTCTCTGCTACTTTCTTCCTTTGTCCAATCTACTTAGTTACCGTTATTTCCACCTTGTCAACCTTCTATTTTCTCTTAGTGTTCTTACCTCCATACAAACCACACCTGGGCTGGCGTTCTGTTAGCTGAGACAGCTTCTTGGATGATAACATGGGCTGAGATGCTTCCAGTGACGCTCTACAACTGCTGCTATAAACTCTATTATTTCAGTATCCTGTGATTCTAATTTAGCTTTCTGTATTTTCAAGCCCCCAATCGGTCGTGGCAGATGGCTGCTTGTACTGAGCCTGGTTCTGCTGGAGATTTCTTCCTGTTAAAGGGGAGTTTTTCCTCTCCACAGTCGCTACATGCATGCTCAGTATGAGGGATTGCTGTAAAGTCAACGACAACACAAGCCATTGTTTTGGTCTGCTGATTCCAGAGGCGTGAATGCTGCAAGTCAATGACTCGATGCAATCTGCTGGGGTTCCTTAGATTGGAAACTTTTTTAAATTGATTTGTTATGATGTATCTTTGAGTTTAATTGATTTTCTGTGAAGTGCCTTGAGACGACACCTGTTGTAAATTGGCGCTATATAAACAAACTGATTCTTGATTCTTGATCACACCGGTCACATGTTATAATGCCCATCATAATCCTGTGTGACCTCTTATTCTTACTTCAAAATAAAGTTCTATAAAAATTGAAAGGTTACGTCAACCTAAGTTGTTTTATGACCTGAAAAGGAAGTTGTAGTAAACACTTTGTAAACCTTGTGCAAACTGTGATATTAACAGGAAAATGTTTATTGTTCTTTTGCCAATTTCTCACATTGCCTTTTAACTATGGACTGTGTTGTTTTCAGTGTTTGAAACCTGCATTTTGATGGTCAATGGTACAAATAAAATAAATAAATAAAAAGTCTAACCTTAGTAGGCCTATGGTATGTACATATATGTACATATGTACATATATTTGGAATGCCTCTTTTATTTGATTTTTTTATATTGTGGTACTGTGACAAAGTGGTTCAGTTTGTGTTCACCTGTCTCTTACTCTTATTTCTGATTAATTGACTTTCTGTAGCTGGTCAGAATGCTTAAATTTAAACATTATTTTGCAACTTTACTTCATTTACTATCCCGGGTTTGTTTGTGTTTGCATTATGTTGCAGTTTCCATCTATTTATATGTTTAGGTTAAAGCTTCTATGTCTGTACTATTGGTTGAAGTTGTTTATTTTCTTTCATAGTACATTTATGTTTCCTTTTTACTCTCCATTGTTTGTCCCTGTAGATCTGCAGCAGGGCAGGAGTATGGGAGGGGCCGGCCCAGCATTTCCTGCTTAAATGGCTGGATGATGTCATGAATTACCTTGCTGGGTTCTACCAATTAGAGAGTTATCTTTGGAGTATTGCTCTGTTTGTTTTTCTTTAAAGTAA
Source organism: Orestias chungarensis (assembly GCA_032876305.1). Taxonomy (NCBI): domain Eukaryota; kingdom Metazoa; phylum Chordata; class Actinopteri; order Cyprinodontiformes; family Cyprinodontidae; genus Orestias; species Orestias chungarensis. The sequence goes on along the minus strand of JAVLVB010000072.1, from coordinate 1,113,990 downwards.
CCTTTTGAGTTATGTTCAATTACATGGCTTATTTTATAGACAATTTCATGTAGATGAGTTTGTGAATTATATTAATAGTTTAATTATTGTCTCTTTGTTTAGATTTTTGTTTTTACCTGTTTAATTGTGCCTTGGATCACTCAAGTGCAGGTGTGTTGCCAGTTGGCTATAAAAACAGTGACTTCTTGGAAGGTGGAGGTTTTTTATTTTTGTCAGAGTCAAAAGACAAAAATAAAAGCCATCAGAAGAATCCTGAACCAGTGGCTGATGCTGTTTTTTTGTTCACCTTGCTGATCCTTGACCTCACTATCTTACAGGTACCATTACCAAAATTATTAGTAAACAAGAAGAGTCGCCCCCCCCCCC
>JAVLVB010000072.1:1071099-1111827 GCA_032876305.1 Orestias chungarensis | reverse complement strand
GGGGGGCGTATGTTGTCAGCTCATTGGTCCCGATGCAGGACAGGGTCCGAGAACAAGTTTATTATAAGTTGTCTATCTAACGTGGCCTGTTATTACATTTTCAGAAACATTTTACTGACTATTTTATTTTATTTCTAAAAACGGGACGATTCCGTTTTTCAAGGGACGGTTGGCAACCAAAGCTGCTGCGCATGTTCTGCCGGCTCAGCTAATTGTGTTTGCACAATTTAATGGAGCACAATGACCTGTGATGCTAAAAACTCGGTGTCGTGCCAAAAAGCGATCCAATCAATATCCCGGCACGTTTGCAATGTAATGCAATGCAGATGTACACAGCGCCCCCTGTCGAACAAGATGCAGGGAGATGAAGAACAGCGTCTACTAACGTCACTCTGCTGCGCCCACCGCTAAGAATGCTTTTTAGTTTTGGAGTTATGGACAGGCCTTTGTGGGCAGACCTCGAAAACGAAATAGCAATGTCAACTTTGTTTTCTTTAGGATTAAGGGACAAATGTGCAGTCTTGAAGAAGAAAATACAAATGCAAATAGATGATTGATCACTAATTTTATTTTTGAGTCAAATAATTCAGCCACATTCTTTTCTTGAAATTAAAAAGCATTTCTGGAAAAACTTTTTTATTTTAAATATGGTAACGATTTGCTTCCATAATTTCCTTGTCTTTATTCTGTGACACAAAATGCACTATCCAAACACTAGAGGGCGCTCTAGTGAGACGAACGCAACTACCTGACATTTTCATAAACAATATGATCAATCCCAAATACAATGTAATGATTAAATAGTGTTTTTCATTTAGTTTATTCCTTGTATCTCTGTGACATATTAAAAGAAACATTTGTTATTCGTATTAATAGGGTTACCTGCCTAAGTTGAGTTTTGTGTTAGACTAAATTCTGGCGTTAATACTTTGCAAGGTAAATATGAAAACATTATCAGGGGTTCTAGGAATGACATGGAACCCAACTTAATAGTGTTTCAGGTTCTAATTTGCACAGCTTAGAACAGGGTTTATACGATTATCTCAAGGGTTAGTTCAGAATTTCTGAAGTGTGGGCTTTGAATTTAAAAATGATAGCTCAGTTACCAGTAGTTGAAAGATCTCGTATTATTGACTGACTGTTGAGATGGAAAGACGAGCTGTATCAATCTTGTTCATGAGTTAATTGGCCAGTCAGTTGATTAGGAGTTTACTGGGTTAATTTCTGCTATATTATAGTTTGAGATCGCAGGCTCAGTCAATTAATCTGACCTGTTTGAAGTTGCTAAAGTGATCTGAAAGAGTATGTCTGAGTATCTTTTCAGATTCCACAACATGATTTTTTTCCTACCTTTCTAAGAAGTTCAATTTTTTTTTATATTTTTTTTTTTACCTTTGCTCTATAACATGTAAATAAACCAACAACAAGTTCACACCATCTCCCTTAAAAAAAACAACCTTTCTATACCCCTAAATTGTGAATAAAAAACCTTAAGACTTGGACTTTTGCTGTAAAGACACCAGGCTCAACTTTTACATGAGTCTCATAAGCAATCTTTTTATTGTGTTATAAGTACTGAGATAAAACTGATACATGTGGGCTGGACAGTTTTATGAGCTCTTGCTAATGTTTCTCAGCAGTGTGTTCGAATAAAAAGAGCAAATACTGCCCTCTCAGTTTGTATTTAATACTGCCAAGCTGCAGAGTGAAGCTCTGAAAACACTAACTATTCCACTGATTTAGCCAGAGACATCAGTAGAATGAGAGCTGTTAATTACTGCTAACGCCCTGTTTATGTTTGCTGTGATATTATGATAAAGACCACATGGGCTAACATTGAAGCAACCTATTCTCTATAACAAACTCTAGGGTACATTGTAAAACATTTAATAGAATACAATTTGGATTTTGAAGTCCAATTAACATTTTCAATTAAGTTTTACTTGACTGGCAGCCATATTGGATTTTTTGAGGTTGGACCTGGTGTAAAGCCTCTTTTCCAATTGGATTTGCAAATTTTATAAAACTTTTCCATTATTTTACAACTAAATGTGGAACCATAATCACACCATATTCCACAATCATTGATAATGTCAGTAGGTAAATTTGTGTTATTTTCTTCTACTTTTGTTTTGTTGCCGTTTTAGAATCAATAATAAAACCTATTTTGCACTACAGAGCTCGCTGGCCCCATGTGTGCAGAAATGGACTGAAACCCCACATGTTTCAAATTTGGTTTATTGACACAAGAAACATCAGTATTTGGTAAGCACAAGTCAGATTATTTGCTCTTGTGCCAGCTCCAAATTTAGAGGATTGCTATTACTGGGATTTAGTTATTATTTATTATCAAATACCACCCAAGGAAAGTATCATGTCTACTAGTATTATGACAAGATAGAAATTAAACACATGCGTAACATGAAAGAAAGAAAGAAAAAACCTCAATGTTTGAGTGTATTATTTTGTTTAGCCTCTTAAGAATGCCTTCCCCAATTCGATGATTCTAGACAAAGGTTTCCATGGTTACTTCACACAGCAGCTGTGTGCCTGCCCCCACCTCACAAGCAGAAAACCGTCCCCACCCGACCCTCATCTCCCCTCTCCTTTGCGGTTCTACTTACTAAATCAGCTGGCATCTACATGGGAAAGTGCACCAGTGCAATAAACTATTAAAAGTGTAAGTGTGTGTGTGGGTTTGTGGGGTTTGTGGGTGGGTAGACTTGTGGGTCGGTGAGTGGTTGGAGCAGTCAGAGGAGGTATTCTAAGTTTTGTTGTGTGTTAGATTGTAAAATTTGTTTTTTCTGCATTCACTTTTATGCAGTGCCCCCATAGAGTATAATAGTGGAAAGGCTGCATTTACACAGTGCTATTTTACAGGTAGTGTTGGTGTTTTATTTAAATTTTTACAACTTGTTGATTCAAAGCCTCTGTTACAAAATTAGCATTTTTTGCTGAACTACCAATGTTCTATCTGAATCCTGCAGAATCTGTTTGGAGGATAAACACACAGTTTACATGCTAAAAACACTTGTTTTGATAACTATTCTGACATTGAATGTGGGCCTCCAAAGTATGAATGCACTTTACAGTAAGTTTTCCAAAGGAACCAAATGTTTTTAAAGCTGCCATGTCAGGAAAATTCACATAAGTGCATAGTTTTGATCCAATAAAAATCAGTTGGAATATTTGACTGTGTCTGCACAAATCTATCTCCTTTGGTAAAGTCTAGGTTGCTTAAAATGAAACCCTGAAGGTTGTCCCATTTTGTGCATAAATTTTGAACAGGCTAACCAACACAGGATACAAACAAACCTTTATTTCACCCAGAAGAAATAAGGAAATATGTTATTTAGTTTATATAAACATTCTTCTAAATATGCAATATATTGTACATGAGAATTATTCATGTAGCATGTAACATAGTGCATTGGAGTTTAATCAATGAAAATGTGTTTGATTCAACTGTTAATTTAAACAAGTCCTACACAGTTATGTTTTTGGTAACTATGCTAAAACGTATGCATAGTTATGTGGAGCAGAATAACAGAATAATCTTTTTCTTTGTTCAATACTAATTGGTGTTGTTTACGCAAAGGGAGGAGATAAGGATCAGAGACAGATTAAGTAATCGGCTTGTTTATTAAAAAAATTGATACTCATTTAAAAAAGAAAGTGGAGAAAGAATGTCACAAATTAAACTACAATAGTTTTGAATCAACATGATCATCTTTGATTTTGCTACTCACAATGCAGACCTACCATGAACGGGAGACAAAAGCCTCCATGGTGTAGACATCTGTCACTGAAAGTGATTGAATGGTCCAGGGCCAGGAGAGCTTTAAATGTGGGGGATGTGGCTAACGTGTGTCGCATGAAAAGGGAGCACAGGACCCCAGGCATCTGTTATCCTATTTAAAGAAAAATGATCTCCATCCTTTCCCAGAGCTTCCCTACTGGTCCATCAACACTTTCCCCGCATGTTAAACTGGGATTGCAACAGAGAGCAGATTCCTTTTTCACACATCAAGATAGAGTGTTTCCAAAACCTGCATTGACACAAGTTAATGGATTACACAGAGGTAAGGAACCAATAGGTGTGGTTACTAAAGCCTTGACAGAAGTAAAAATCCAAGCAATAAAACATCAAGGGTGGAGCAAATCCAAAATAAAAATAAAAATCCAAGAACAGTGTTTGTGCCAAGCACTAATGTATTTTACAGCTGAGATTACCCTGACCAGCCGTCAAGACAAACAACTCAATTAAAGTGACAGTGTTAGATAGATAGATAGATAGATAGATAGATAGATAGATAGATAGATAGATAGATAGATAGATAGATAGATAGATAGATAGATAGATACATCCAACCCAAAGTCTTATGTTGACACTCATTTTCATAATCACTTTAAATTCCATTCTGAATTGTGATTAAGTACAAGAAACCGAACCTTTATTTATCTGTAACTCTAACTATTTTTGAAGATAATAAAAGGTCAGCAAACTGATGAATAATTCTGAGTTTCCATCTAGAACTACTTTTTCAAGTTAAATGCACTGTGTGGTTAGGAACATGTTACCAGTCCACACATTCAAGGTCAGTACTCCTCTCAGAATAGGCCTTCAGTTTGGACCATTTGCGTCAAATCAGTCTTCAGAATAGGACAAAGCAGAGGACGGCAGCACTGTAATGTCCTGCCTCTCCTTCCAATGAGAGCAGCTGGCTGCCTCCATCTCCATCCAGCCCAGCCCTCCTAAGTGATGATGTAATGTCATGAATATTGAAACAGGTTGGCTGGAGCTAGGGAGGCGCTCCAGTCAGCATCTCCTATTGCTCTCCATCACCACTATCTTTTCAAGACTTGACAAAGCTAGCACAAAAGGTAAGAAATAGACTATAGGACAGTTATTTTAAGAATACAATTGTTTTTTCATATTACTATTATATTTGTAGCAGATTGTTTGCATTAATTTGCCAGCAGTCATCTGGATGAAGGACAGATTGACTGCTGTCCTGGTTTTTCTCTGTTGCCACTGCCAGAGCAGCAACGTAGCTGATTTAGTGCTGCTTCTGTTTGGAGTTGATTCCGACTAATTTAACGTTTCAATTCTTGGTGCTTTAAAAGAACGTAAAAAAATAAACAAATCATGCAATGTTAACATTGAATTAGACTGAAAATACATTTTTTCCCTTTAAATAGACTGTAAGACACGTGTGTGTATCTGCTCCTCCATCTATTTGAGTCCTACTGAGTCATCCAGCTTGTAGGATGTGGCGAATGAAATGATGGCTGACAGGAAACAGTTCCTCTTTTGTGAGATGATTTGGCTTGTCCTGTATCGAGCTGCTTGGTTTCTGTTGAATCAGACCAGGAGGCCAGTCATCAGCTATGCTGTCTAATTGGCTGTCTGCTGCCTCAGGTCTGTCGCATTACATCTTCCTCGTCGCCCTCTTGTTAGGTGAATTACCCCCTGAGCGCAGCTGATTTCACACAAAAAGGCTATAAAAAGCATGATAGCCTAATTATTTGCAGACACATAATACAACAGCGTAACCCTATTATTTTCGATTGGGTGCGACTAGAGCATTTTCTTTTTGTCTGATTCATTTTCTTCAACAGGCAAGACAAAGAAACTTGGAGACCTGTGGAGCAGTCTCCTCCATCCATTCTCGTCTCTAATGGAGGGGGTGGATGTTGATGATCCTCCGACACCATGATGGACCCATCCTCTGCAGACAACAGCAGCCGGAAGCAGCCGCGCTCGTCTTCCCCAGCCGGTGCCAAGGAAGCTGGATGTAAGAGCGGGCAGAGAGGGAGCAACTCGGCTAAGGCCATCGCAGCCAAGCCAGGACCAGGAGCAGGAAGTCGGGGTCATTCTCCCGTTTCCACGGCTAAGGAGCGGCAGGGCGGAGGCGCTCCTCCCAGCAGAGGCGCTGTCCAGCCAGCTGGTGCTGAAAGCCCGACACTGAGCAGGCCATCCGCCGAGGACCCGCCGGTGTCCTCGACCTCCAGGGCGGATCCGAGTCACGTTGTCTCCGACCAGCCGTGCGCCACCAAGTCCCCGAAACTGAGAAGCAAAAACCCGAGAACGCCGGAGCCATCCTCCGCTGCGGGCGGCGGCAAGAAGAGCTCCAAGAGCGCGTCGGGATGCGGAGCCGGCTTCTGGAAGGACGGTTGCTTGCAGTCCGAGCTCATACAGTTTCATCTTAATAAGAGCTTGAGGGAGAAAGGAGGCAAGATGCAGGCGAAGTCGGAGCCAGAGCCAGAGCCGGAGCCTCCACAGCCGGCTCCAGAGCCAGATGAGAGGCTGCAAGACGAAATCGAGAGGCTGGAGGATGAAAACGAATATCTGAAGGTAAATAAAGCTGAATATGAGATCACAGAGAGAGCAGGGTAAATTTTAACTCCACAGTCCACACCTGTTGTGTTTTGGCATGCATTCATGGACATCATCGCCCAGCCCCAACAGCTGGAATACACAATAGGAATCAAACATGTATTTATATATTTTTTTTAGAATGAGATTGAAGAGATGCAGACAGAGATGGATGAAATGAGGGACACTTTCTATGAAGAGGACGCCTGTCAGCTGCAGGACATGCGCAGAGAGTTGGAGAGGGCCAACAAGAACTGTCGCATCCTCCAATACCGGCTGAAGAAGGCAGAGAGAAAGAGGATGAGGTTTAATGAAAGCGGTCAGGTAGATGGAGAGCTCCTCAGAAGTTTGGAGCAAGACCTGAAGGTGAGTCTGTGGTACCTTTCTGTTATACTTTATGGAAAGATATGGTTACCTGGAGTCTGTCATATGTAAAGATATGGTTAGGACAAGAGTGCATGTATATTTAAGCAAAGCCTGATCATTCAGTCAATACATCAAGAAGGCGTACCACATTTTAAATAAGGAATTGTAAACGGAGACTTTGTTTCAAACCAGTACCCTAATGCCTATGAATAGTTATTCCAAGGAACTGCATTTGTCTTTTTCTTGGCGTCCTTAGGTGGCAAAGGATGTGTCAGTGCGCTTGCACCATGAACTTGAGAATGTTGAGGAGAAAAGGACAAGGACGGAGGATGAGAACGAGAAGCTGAGGCAACAACTGATAGAGGTTGAGGTCACCAAGCAGGCCAAACAGAATGAACTGGAGAAGGCCAAAGAGGTGAGGGGTTTGTTTTCAGGTTTACGTGTGTTTACGTGTGTCAGCAGATTGAAACCTGACCTGGTTCAGAAAACGCTGGAGTGTGGATTGTGAATATGGTATGAACAGTAGTGTGAAAAGCAGAAAAACAAAAGGGAAACATGCAGGATGCAAGAAAGATGATTACTCTGGTATGTTCAATACTGCTGTAAGCATCCAATCACTGGTTGTGGGACTGAAGTCAACATATATGTTTTAAATAATTTTCAGCAAACACCAAACCAAACATATACAAAGTAAATCAAGCATCAATGCCCATTGTTTGTATTTTGTCTTTTTCAGAAAAGCTCCTTTCAGTTAATTGTATCACAACATATTTTTCTCCAGTGAAGTTTTTAATTGTATGGTTCATAAAAAGTAAACTAAACCTGGGAGGTAAGAGCTGAGGCTTAGCAGGTATTAATTAAAGACTTGTTCCTGTAAATAAAGTTGATGATTGGGGAAATTGAATTAAATCACCACCGTCAGTTTGAAAAGAGTAATACAACACTGATACTTCTTTCTTGAAGCTCTCCCTAAAAAGAAAAAGAAGCAAGAATGGTCAGAGAACTGAGAAAAAGACCCCCCAGACGCCCAATGAGGTGAGTAAACCCTTGCATCATGCAACTATTATAAGCCTCAATGGATCTATAAAACACAATTTTCTAATGGATTTGTAGTCAGGTTTAATGTGACAGCCAAACAAAAACATTAGAGCAAAATCATAATGTAGAAGATAAAGGAAGGATAGTTTATAAAAGTTTTTACAAAAAGAACATCTATTTTGTTTTTATAGTCCCGAAACAGCTCTTTCTCTAACTATCAAGTTCTTTGGGATTGTGCTTCTAGAAAGTCAACCTACAACCCCTATCTCATGCCAACAGCGTGTTTTTTTCCCATTGTATTTTACTCAATGTATCTCCTAAAAACTCCATATCCCTGTTGCATAAAAACGATCCCACAGCATAATACCACTCCCACTTTAATGGATATGTCTGGTACATAGGACATAAGAAATCCACCGAAGTCAACATTACTTAAAAAAAACACCTTTTGTATTCATTGAAGTTTGCTGTAAACCACAAATTCTACCAATTAGGAGACCTAAACTATCAAGGCAAGTAAAAAAGTAACGTTACTTTTGCAGGAAGAAAATGATGACCTGAAATGCCAGCTAGCCCTAATTAAGGAGGAGGCTATCCTAATGAGAAAAAAGATGGCAAAGATCGACAAAGAGAAGGATCGGCTCGACCAGGAACTGCAGAAATACCGCTCGTTCTACGGGGACGTAGACAGTCCACTGCCCAAAGGTGAGGCCGGAGGACCCCCCACCACCAGAGAGTCTGAGCTTAAGCTGCGTTTACGTCTTGTGGAGGAGGAGGCAAACATCTTGGGGAGGAAAATTGTGGAGCTGGAGGTGGAGAACAGGGGACTGAAGGCTGAACTGGATGATATGAGGGAGGACAGGTATACTTTAGCTATTCAAATGTAATAACAGCATGACCACTGGAGAATTTCTAAATTGTAAGCTTTTCCTTCCAGTTCTAAATGTTATTATTAGCAAAGCTAAAAAACCCAAACATATATTTACTTGTATTTTCTAGTTTGGCAGCGGCAGGAGTTGATGGCAGTGGCGCTGGGGCTCAGCAGAGCAGGGAGCAGGGAAAGGCGCTGTCCGAACTGAGACAACAGCTTCAGCTTGTGGAGGATGAGGCAGAACTGCTCCGCAGGAACCTAGCAGATGTGGAAGAAGAAAACAAAAAGGTATTTTGAGTGGATATTTTCTAGGTGGATAAAACTCAAAATCTTCTGCTACCGGACTCGGTTGTTAGTAAACCTTTATCAGTTTTAACAAAAGTTGGTGCAACACATGGTACAGTTTTATCTTCCTTCTTATTCACTCTGTACAGAGCCAACTTTAGGCCTAGTCACCACATCCTGTCATTTACAGAAATGTTTGGATGACACTGCCCTTCTGGGCCTTGTCTCTCTGGGTGATGAACTGCTTTACAGGGAAGAAGTTAACTCATTTGTTTGATGGTGGGATACTAATTTTTTGCAACTTAATGTTGGCAAAACACAAGAGTTAATGATTGATTTCAGAAAGAAAAAAGAAATATTCTCTCCAATGGTCATCAAAGGCCAACCTGTTGAAATTGTTGAAACATACAAATGTTTATGGGTTTACCTTGACAGTAAATTAAACTGGAAAAGGAACAATGATGCTGTTGTTAAAAAGGCTCAGTCCAGACTGTTTTTTCTTATAAAGCTGAGATTCTCTGACATTTGCAAGAGACTCCTGAATGTGTTCTATCAGCCAGTGTTTTGTTTCATGTTGTAATATGTTGGGGCTGGGCCTTAATGTTCAGGACAAAAACAGACTAAAAAAACTGAACCAAAAGGCCGGCTCAGTTATTGGACAAATTCTGGACTAAGTGTACATTATCATGGACAAAAGGATTAGAGGCAAACTTAAGACTGTTCTGTTTCTCCAGGACCACCCTGTCCACTGCGTCTTTGAGCACCTTGTATGAATTGATATTTGTTATGTTTATATGTATTATAATGTTGTGGCCTTTAGCAGAGTCCAGTGTGTTTATTACATGTCCATGACAACTGAATGTCCAACTTCAGGATCAGTAAAACAAACCTTAACATTTACATCTTTTTCAGGTAACAAATGAGCTCAATAAGCTCAAATACAAGGCTGGGTCCCATGAAGCTGGATCTAGACATGGAGGAGGTTAGTTTTTTAAAATTTTTAAACAAAAACTAATTTTATTTGAGAGGATCTTTTGTTCATTTGTTGTAAGTGGACGAACGATTACATACATCTCGCAGCAGGATTACTGAAGTATGCTGATCTTTTAAGTTCTTTCTCTCCTTCGTTTCCCTTTAGGTGGGGGTGATGCGGCTAAACTGGAGGCCCTCCAGGAGGAGCTGAAAGCAGCACGCCTGCAGATCAACGAACTGAGCGGCAAAGTCATGCAACTCCAGTACGAAAACCGCGTGTTGCTCTCCAACATGCAGCGGTACGACCTGGCCTCCCACCTGGGCATCCGAGGCAGCCCTCGAGACAGCGATGCGGAGAGTGACGGGGGACGGGATGATGATACTCCGTCGACCTCCGCTGCCTCCCCTCGCCTTCTCCCACCCCATCGCAAGCGAGAGGGTCCTATTGGAGGAGAGAGTGACCCGGACGAGGTGAGAAACATCCGCTGCCTCACCCCAACGCGCTCCCTCTACTCGCCAGTAGATAGCCGTTTTTTATCCAGAAGCCTGCGGGACCGGCAGCAGATGATCGACATTCGCATCGAGGCCGAGAGGCTGGGCCGGACCATCGACAGGCTCATTGCTGACACCAGCACTATTATCGCTGAGGCCCGAGTGTTTGTCACCAATGGGGAGCTGTTCGCCAGGCTGGATGAGGACGAGGAAGGCGGCAGGTGATGAATGAAAACAATTCACTGTATCACATGCTTAGAAACCTTGATCTTTATTTTCTTCACGTCTGCTCTGCAGGATTAGAGAGCATGAACTGCTTTATCGAATCAACAGCCAGATGAAAGGGTTTAGGAAAGAGCTGCAGGCCTTCATAGACCGATTGGACGTCCCCAAGCAGGATGATAAACAGCAGGAAGAACCACTTTCTGTAAGATACTGCAAATAAATATTTCCTTACATCTCCTTCTGACTTACTTAAACCTACTCTTCATCTCTTTACATCCATCCAGATGTTTCAACCTATTATTTTGCTTATTCTTATCCTCGTTCTGTTCTCCTCACTCTCTTATGCCACCATTTTCAAACTGGTGTTTCTTTTCACCCTGTTCTTTGTTCTGTGAAGAGCATGCATGTGATCACACAGAGATAATTTTTTTCTTCATATTGTTTGCTACTTCATTCATTCATTTCAGTTCCATTTTGTTTCATTGAACGCATCGCATATGGTCACTCAAGGTACAGGACAGTTCCACTTCACTTTCCAAGCATAAATAGAATCGTTCATTTGCTGTGAGAGTCGCATCCGGGATACAACGTCATCAGGAGTGATACTGGAGAGTTAGGTAAGTACTATTGTATCTTAATTCACTTTCAGACATTGCGAACTTGAGATTACTGTTTTTATTGCAAGCTCTGGGATTATTGCAAGCAGGGAAAGAAAAGTCTGTTCACCAAACTGTTAACAGCTTGAAACCACAGTGTGTAGACTGTGCTTGAATTGATAAAACAGGGGTTTCTAAGATTTTCCAAACCTATCCAATATTCGTTATACATCTGCTACTAGACAAAGCAATGTCTGGTAGGTGCAGAGGTTTGTGTTTTAGTAGTGGTGGTGCATGCCATGGAGATGCATAAAATGTACTCAAGCTAATGCCTTGCAGTTACCACCAAGTATTCTCGTTGTATACATAAGTATACAATGTATATATAAGCCCCACGTTTCCTGGAAGTTCCTTGGTACTGAGTCATTGAGTTGGTGACATAATGGGGAAGTCATCATCCTTTGGCCACTGAAACACACTCAGACAGACCACCAAATTTGTTTCTTTTTTGGTTAGATTTAATTTCCTGTGATGTTCCACCTATTGTTTTCTTATGTGTTTGCCAGGGTGGGCCATTTAACACAACGTTGTGCCTTGCCTTAGTATTCACACCCATGCAACTTTATTGTATTGGGAACCAGTTTTAAAGATTGCTTTGTATTTAGCGTTATCTTCTCCTCAAATGTGGATCTAGGGTGAAAAGCATCCCGGCATCATGATTCTGCCACCACACATTTAAAAATGTGTTTATAGTGTTTGTTTCATTTCGGTTTCTTCTGATGGGTCGCCTCTTCTCACATGTTTGCTGTGTGAATGAGCACTTTCTGGTCGTTACTTTTCCATTACAAGTACAAAGTGTGTACTTGTAAAAAAGAATTGTACTTGTAAAAACATTTCCCACCTTCAGGTGTGAACCTGAAGTTACAAGTTTGCAAATCTCAAATTGTAAGTATGAATTTTGACCCTTTTTTGACGCCTGAGTGAATAGCCAATCAGCACGTTGCTTACTGCCTTGTCCATTAACCTGGTGCCCACCCACTCACCAACCAGCCATCCAATCAAGGAGCAGCAATTTCTGCCAGCGCATGCCGGATAGACCGCTGCTGCCTCGTGGCGCTGACGAGACGTGGGGCCGCTATCTCATCATCACTCGGTGTTATCTGTCTGGCTGGCACAATGAACTGTAAGGACATTTAATCAATGATAACAAGGTTGAATACAAACCTGATTTTCATGGGATTTGTTTTCTGCAGGCGTCATACATGTAGGCATGATACTGGAACACATGATATCTGCCAGCGCGACAACGACACTCAACCCAGTAGCGGAAGGAGGATGGAGTCAAACGCAAGCTGAACTCAATTGGTGAGTTAGTTTAAAGTAAGATATTGGATTTTCAAGGTACGTAGAGTTAGCTGTTTCTCCCTCCTGTGCGGGCCGATGCAGGCGGACTGATTGGGGCTTTGGCTCTTCGGTTTCTCCCTCTTAGAAAACCCGGTTGTTGATTTAAGGACGGGGATGGACGGTCAATTCATTTTCAAACCAAACACTCTTGGGAACAAGAATTAATAGCTTTCTTGTTAAGGCACAGAATGACAAAACAATACTGTGGAATATTCTACAGCATTACACTGATAAGGCACACTTCTTTTTATTAAATTTTAAATCCATATTATATATTTTTTTATTAATTTCTACTGTATAAAATTGCATTTTTCTTAAATTACTCCAAGGTCATGAAACCCACTCACTCTAAATCAGTCTTAAACAGTTGAAAATCCAATATCCAACTTAAAACCAATTTCACCACGCTGCGTTTGACTCCATCCTCCAAAGAATAGACGCTGCATCGACCGCTTGGGCCACTGAAGTTTATTTCTGCTAGTGAAAAAAAAAGAGCAAACGTTGAGCTAGGTTGTGTTTATAGCAGTTCACTCGCCTATCAGGCCAACTGAAACTTTATAAATCATATCTTTTTTACTTTTATATTTTATAGTTTTATGTTGTGATATATATTCTATAATACAGGCTTAGATTACAACTGACAAATACGCTATTATAGAAATAATGCATTATTGCTGATATAACACTGACTAGTTTCAGTTTCAGTTTATTTATATAGTGCCAATTTACAACAGATGTTGTCTCAAGGCACTTTACAAGAAAATCAATTAAAATCATAGAAACATCCAAAACAATCAATTTGAAAAAGTTTCAAATCGAAGGAACCCCAGTAGATTGCATCTAGTCATTGACCAGCAAATTTTACTCCCATTTTTTTTAAGGTTTCCCAAAGCCAAAAAATTGAGGAAGAAGTGGAAACTAGCTTTGAGAAGGGACAGGTTCACCGTAAGCAGCTCTCCAATGGAGTAAGATCGCTGTCACAAAGGTGTGTGCACAAGTCTAACATTCGTATTCGGATTTATATGTCAATAAAGTGTTGACATATAAATCCGAAGGTGAGTCTGTGGTACCTGTCTGTTTGGTACCTGTTTGGGTCTTGTACCCAAAATTCTGCTAAATTTGTTAGTTCAAGAGTATGAATCTAAAAGCTGTGAGTTAAAAGTCTTATTAATAAAACTAATTTCTACAACTACGAACTCTTCCTTTCTTTGTGGACATGAATTCAACTTTGTGGGTACAAGTAAAATATTGTTACGTTGTCGTCATGGGTTGGAGTGGCTTTACACATCTTTTAGATTCATACTCTCAGACTCACAAATATTTCAGCAGAATTTTGGCTCCAGACCTTCATTGATATATAAATATGAATGTTAAAGTAGTGCATACACCTTTATGACAGCGATCTTACTCCATACTCTTCAGTGATGAGTGCTGGGCAAGTTTGGTCAGGGATGCTGTAACATCATAATTTGATGAAACCTTCTAGTCCTGAAAAATAAAGTTGGCTTAGAGATTCCATCACAACGCACACTGAAGGTGCTGAGAGCTCCAGAGAGGGTAATTTGTCAAGCGTCAGGACAGTCACCTACAACATTCAAATTTTATATATATACATATATACATATATATATATATATATATATATATATATATATATATATATATATATATATATATATATATATATATATATATATGTATAACTTTTTTATTTTGGTGTCTTTTTTAATAAAATAAAATGTATTAATACTGTTCTTGTTTGCGTTAATGGACTTGTAGTCGATTTTTTTTATGGGGTTACCGCTGGGTGGGCTAGGGTTGAGCATTGTGAGCTAATGTGTGTGTGTGTGTGTGTGTGTGTGTGTGTGTGCGTGCGTGCGTGTGTGCGTACATGCGTGCGTGCACGCTCGTGCGTGCGTGCGTGCGTGTGTGTGGGATGCTGTCTTTGCCTGGTGATGAAGGACGTACTGGAGCACCCTCTCGAAACCAGAGGTTAAATATTAAGGGGCTTAATCTTCCAGAAAAAAACATGTTAATATAAATTTATATATACCTATATCTTTTTGCAAAATACTCTACCTATTATACATGTCTATTAAATACCATAATATTGTGTTATTGTTAAGCCCACTATGGCAATTTAAATACACTGAATCATGTGTCCAGTATCATGCCTACATCTATGACGCTTGCAGAAAAAAAATCCCATGAAAATCAGGCTTGTATTCAACCTTGTTATCATTGATTAAATGCACTAACAGTTCGTTGCGCCTGCCAGACAGATAACACTAAGTGGAGCAGGGGACCGGTCCAAAATACCGGCCCCACGTCTCGTCATTGCCACTAGGCAGCAGCGGTCTATTCGGCATGCGGTGGCAGAAATTGCTGCTCTTTGATTGGATGGCTGGTTGGTGAGTGGGTGAGCACAGGGTTAATGGACAAGGCAGTAAGCAACGTGCTGATTGGCTATTCACTCAGGCATCAAAAAAGGGTCAAAATTCGTACTTATAATTTCAGATTTGCAAATTTGTAACTTCCGGTTCACACTTGAAAGTGGGAAATGTTTTTACAAGAACAAATCTTTTTTTACAAGTAAAAATCCTTTTTACAGCTACAAATCATTTTTAAAAAGTACAAATTCTTTCTGACCCCATCTACTAATTAAGTGATTGGTTACACCAGATTTTAATTCAGCATATAAGATTGAAGGAAGATACATCTGGATAAACACTTCTACACTTTTAATCTTGAAAACCATGGTTTATCATATGAGATCAAAGTAAAATGCAATTAACTTTTTGGTTGTAATATGGCAAAAAGCCCAAAGCAAAGAACTGTGTCAATACTTTTGCAAGCCTCTTATGGAGGAAAGCTATGTACAAGAAATCATCTATTGGCTGTCTTTTTAAGTTTCATCAGAACTCTTGCTGCAGCATTTTGGATCAACTGAAGAATTTTGACTGCATTTTGCAAACTTCCCTCTAATAAAGAGTTACAATAGTCCAGCCTTGAAGTAACAAATGCATGGACTACTTTTTCAGTCCTAGAGAGAATATTTCTAATTTTGGCTATATTCCTAAGGTGAAAGAAGGAAACCTTAGAGACCTGGTTTAGATGGGACTTGAAAGACATATCCTGATCAAAAATAACACCAAGGTTCTTTACATTGTACCCAGAGGGCCAATTTGATGCTTTCCAGTTTAAGGTGTTGACTAAGCAGTTTCTTTTTAAGAATTTCTGGTCCAAAGATAACTTCTATCTTTTCTGAGTTCAAGAGCAGAAAGTTTAAAGTCATCCACATTTTACTTTTTCAAGACATGTCTATAATCTACCAAACTGACTCGAATCATCAGGATGTATGGATAAAACAGTTATGTATCATCCGCATAACAGTGGAAATTTACACCATGCTGTCAGATGATTTTACAAATAGGGAGCATGTATATAGTAAATAGAATTGGGCCAAGTAAGGAACCATGCGGTACTATCAGACAAATATGATTTAAACCAGCCTAGTGCGGTTCAGTTGATCCCTAAAATGCGTTCGAGCCTTTCTATGAAGATACTGTGTTCGACTGTGTCAAAAGCAGCACTGAGATCTAACAGAACTAGAATAGACACGAGTCCATTGTCTAAGGTAATGAGAATATCATTACTGACTTTAAGGAGAGCTGACTAATGACAGATTAATCATATCCAAAATGGGTAATAATAATAGGAAATACTTTTTTAAACAATTTGGTTGGGATTGGATCCAACATAGAAGTTAAAGGCTTAGATGAAGAAAATATTTTTGAAAGCTCAGACGGCTCAACTGGAACAAAACACTTCAAACAGAGATCAGGCTTCAGGGCCACATTCAGTGCCTCCTCACTTACTGAGTTAGTTGTTATGTTTGGGAAGATGGCATCAATTTTAGTTTTAATAGACTCAATTTTATCAATAAAGAATTCCATAAAGTCATTACAGCTAAGAGCTGGAGGAATGGATGGCACAACGGTGTTTTATTTCATCTTAGTGGGATGCAAGACCAGCCAGTAACACAACAAGGTGCTCAGAAGTCTTGCAGTAGTGCTGGAATGCCAGCGAATGAGTGCAAATGTGCCCCCCCTTCATCCCACCGGCAGCCAACACTTTTTGTCTGAGAGGGTCAAGCCAGCTTTACCATCACCAGTAGGGCTGACATTGGGCAGCTGGGAAGAGCACAGGGCTGGAAAATGCTGGGAGACCTGGACAAAAAGCTGTGATTTCCACCAGAAATCGCATCCACCAACCTGCGTCCAGACCTTGTTCTGTGGTCTTCTTCACTCAAGCTAGTGTACATCATTGAGTTCACGGTACCCTGGGAGGATGCCGTAGAGAAAGCCTTTGAGCAGAAGAAGCTGAGATACACCAATCACGCAGCAGACGCCCAACAACAAGGATGGAACGTGAAAGTACGTCCAGTGGAAGTAGGCTGCAGGGGATTCGCAGCCACATCAACATCTAGGCTACTCAGGGAGATGGGGGTGTGACGGAAGGCCCACAGGCAGGTAATCAAGGACCTCTCCAAGGCCGCTGGTGACTCGTCCTTGCCTTAGGTATCTATTGGGATAACAACATCTTGTCCTACTTAACAGATCAGTTCTCGTAAGTTTGGCAACTGTAGTAAAAAGAAACCTAAGATTGTTCTTATACTCCTCTATTAATAATGTAAAATATACAGATCTATCTTGGCAAAGGGTCCTTTTACATAGAAGTACGCCGTTTTTCCAAGATAAACAGGACTCCTCTAAAAGGGAAGCCAACCTCCTATGAGTAATCACTTTCCTTTTTATGAGGGTTACGTTGTCTAATGCAATACGCAATGAGGACGTAATACCATGAACAAGAGCCTCAATTTGTGTAGGCCATGAAATTAAACTACTGCCCTCCACTGCATTACTATGAGATACTGAAGAAATTAATGGTTGAATTGATTCTTTAAAAGTTGTAACAGCATTGTCTGAAAGACACCTACTATAATTAAATTTTCTTTCAGATTTTGAGTACTCAGTGAAAAAAAACTCAAAAGTTATCAAAAATTGTCAGAAAAGAAAGGGTTATAAGGCATTACTGTAACTTTTTCACACTCAATGCCATAAGTCAGCACAAGGTCTAAAGTGTGACCAAGAGAGTCGGTAGGTGTCTGGATTTTTTGGGAGTGAAGCCAATTGAATCTAAAATGGCAGTAAAGTCATTTTCAGTGCCAACATAAATGTTAAAATCTCCCACTATAGTAACTTTATCTGTGTATAACACTAATTCACACAAAAAAAAAAAATCAGATCTGATCTATAACTTGAGAGCAAGGACCGGGAGGATGATACAACACAGAAAACAAAAGTTTTTTAATTCTTTAAGACGTTGGAGGAGGAAGGTTAAGGGATAAATGTTCAAAGGAACTGTAACTATTAGTAAGCCTGGGATTAATTAATAAATCTGATTGAAAAATGCCTCCTACACCTCCCTAAGTACTTCGAGGAATAGTGAAAATTTGAATTAGAGGGAGTTGATTTGTTGATACTAACATAATCCTTTTGGTGCAGCCAGGTTTCTGTGAAACAAAACGCATCAATTTGATCATCAAGAATTAAAGCATTAACTGATAAAGACTTTGAGAAGAAAGGTCTGATGTTCAATGAGCCACATTTAATAGTTGTGCATTTTTGATTAAACTGGGTTGTTTTTATCTACTTTCAGGATTTGCTCTTTTTAGATTGATCTTTAATCTGTTTGGTTTTGGGATAATGGGTAGGTAACAGTACAGAAGCTGCAGAGAGGAGTTCTAAACTACGACTCTGCTACGTGTTCTGGACCCTGGTTTGTCAGTAATTTGGGGAATTAATTAATTCGGCTATATTTCTAGAAAGAAGAGCTGCTCTCTCCAAAGTGGGAGGGATGGTGTCTCTACAGGAAAGTGATGTGGAGAAGCAGTCACCAGATCTAAATATTATTGAGCCACTTTGGGGTGTTTTGGAGGAGCGAGTCAGGATGCCCTACACAATAGTAATAAATTATTGTGGTCTAAAACCAGGTGTTTCAGTTTCATTGTCCCACCCTTGTATTTTCAATTTGTTTAAATAGTATCCCTTTTTCCAGACACCTTCAATGTACTTTTTCCTCATAACATTTGACCTGTTTAAACAAAGTCTGTCTCATTTATGAAGCCTTTATTTCCCTTTCTCATTCTCTAATATATTTTTAGGTCCTTACACTTGGATGCAGACTCTTTCTGATCTCATGGTCACACAGAAACTGGCATTTCACCTATTTAGATTGTGGGTTTTTCAGCAATGTAGGCTCTTTAAAAATAGCCACGGGTGGGGTCTGCAAAAACAGCACAAAAAATGTGCAGATGGGGGGGATTTGTCCAGCAGGATGGGATGTTTCACGTCACGCTGGTTTAGGGCCAGCTGTGGGAGGAAGAGGTGGAGAGATAGGAGGAGGGAGGGAAGAAGAGAGGAAGAGGGGATTTTATTCCAGTTAATGAAAGCATCGTTTTAACTGCAGACATTCCCCTCTGCAGTTGTTCTTGCTTTCCCAGGCCAGTCCAGGCTAGGTTCGAGTGTGTCTGCTCTCTGTAGCTGAGGAAGACTGTTTTCACGTCCCAGAACCCCGGGAGACACGGTAAGGCTGCTTAAACAGGGCGAAGTTTACACGCCAAGCTAGCTGGTCTGTGAATAATAGTTCACAACCAGGCATGGCTGTTATAAACGTAATAACTTGGTAATAACGCAGCAGGCGGTCGTGTGATTTAAGGCTCTCCTCGTCTTTACGGGCTCCTCGTGACAGTCAGCCTTACAGTCAACCATACTTTTAAAGCTAGCGGCAGAAACAAACCTGCTTTGTTTACTGCCAAGCATGTAAGGATAACTTTTTGAGCAAAAGCACTGGTTTGAATTTTAAGAACAGCTCGTTTGTGGTTTCAAAAACAAAAGGGAAACGACGGACGATTGATTCGTTGCCATGGCTACGACGCAAGGTGGAGACGTAATTAGGAGCCTCGGTCGTTAATTAAACGCTCTTCTTCTTCCTCTTCTTCTTCTTCTTCTTCTTCTTCTTCTTCTTCTGTCGTCGCCTTTAGGCGTCGTTCGGTTTCAGAGAGAGAGGAACTCCTGGTTACAGAAGGCTAAAAATAATCTCCGCTGCTCTTACATCAGAACCACTCCGTGGTATTTTAGGGAGCTTCTGCTTGTTGACTCGGGAGTGTTCAAGGGGACACGGCTCAGGTGGACAGCTGCCGACAGCGGTTCTAGACAAGGGTATTTGCCGAGTGAAGCGAGCGGGGGACCAGAATGAAAGTTTAACGCCATCTTCAGGAAGCCATGGAGACGTCTAAAGCGCCCTGTCCCGTGAAGAGTGTCCCAGGAGCGAAGACTGGGTCCCCCGACCTGGCCGGGTTTGGATAACTTCTCCTTCATGGAGGGTTCAGTGAACTGGTAGAAACTTTTCAGGACAGAAATGACTTGTGGTGACTTTAGTGTTTTTATTTTTCTGTGGTTGAAAAGATGTGGAGCGCGTTCATGAACGGTGCGGGTCTGCAGGGCAGCGGCTACGTGCAGTCCCAGGGATGGGAGTTTGTGCCTCGCTCAAGGATCGAGAAGGCTGAAAGGGGCAGGGGCAAAAACCGCAGTTCGCTGAGGAGGATCTCCTCACCGCCCGCAGTGTTCAGCCACATCCAGGACTCCCAAGCCGGGGGAGTGGGAGGGACAGGAACCCAGCAGCTGGAGGCCCCCAGGGGCCCCGCTTGGCCGGGCCTCGAGGCCCAGCAGCAGCAGCAACAGCAAATGCAGCAAATGCGACTTAAAAAGAAATTGGAAGATCTGAAAAAGAGGCACGTTCAGGACAAAGACGAGTGGATGCGTGAAAAAGAGTCCTTATTGAGACAAGTGGCTGAAATCCAAGTAATAGACTTTAAGGAATAATTTTTTTAAAATAATTTTTAAACAATATATTTTTTATTTTGTGTGTATTTACTGTATATTTAATGTTTTTATCACTTATTGAAATAAATTATGGCTTCCCCATCCAGAGCACCCCTTTGTAGGAACGCCCTGTAGTTGCTTATTAAATGTCCAGTCAATGGTGAGCAATGTTGACAACAAATAGCTGTTCAGTGTAGCTTTGTTCTTGCCTTTGTAACATCTCACTGCATCTGGATACAGAAACTGGACCCAACCGTAAGAACAGCTATACAAATTGAAGTTTTTTAAAATATCACTGCATTTGACCAGACAAGACCAATCAAGCATGAACCACATTGTTCTCCCATTAACTGAAATTAATTTATTCATAATTTAAAATATTTGCCAAACCCTGTTCTGTGAAATCTAATAAAGGAAAATTTTATGTTTGTTTTTAGTATTAAATACAATAACAACATGCTTTCTTTCACATGCATTTAAGTCTATAGATTAATGGGAGTCTGCATATCAACAGGGTGGTGAGAACAGGAGGATTCTGCTGGACCTGAAGACGGTTTTGGAGGAGGTGCAGGCCGAGGTGAAGAAAGAGGAGGAGAAGAGGAGCGAGCTCCAGCTGCAGTACACCCTAGACAGATGTGCCTGGGAGCTTGAGAAAGCTGAGCTCAAATGCAGAATTGCACAGGTAAGAAATGGGCGAGCAGACTCTTTATTGTGGTTTGTAGAGTTATTCAGTTCAGTTATTCAGTGCATGTATTGATTTTTAACTTTGAGTGTGGCTGGTTGGTAGTTTCCTAGTAATCAGTATGTTAAGCCATCATTGCCTATATCCAACTGGGTCTTCAGTCAGGGCTGATATGTATTTCTTATGAAATGAGGCATAGCAGAAGGAACCACAATTTTAAATGACTCAGCTAAATTAAATAGGATTTATTAAAAATCCAATAGGCAGACAAAAAATACAACATAGAGGGGCTTGGCAAAACTGGTGAAAACTGATCACTGATAGGTAGGCGTGGTTGAATCAGACTGGGTACATACAAGAATAACATACAGCCCAGTCTAGCTGCCAGGATCACTACAATATTAGAAAATCTTGCAATGGCGATGAAACGCTAAATACTGCGATGACGATATTTGGCGCGATATATGCCTAATTTCTATTTGCCTTCTACTCTTTATGAGTTTTAGCATTTTTGACAAAGTCATTTGATTCTGGTGTGAGCTTTTTTTTTCTTGTGGAATTCTGTCGTTCTGGCTAAATCAGTATGAAAAAACAAGTTCACGACTTACATTAGCAAACATACACTTGTCCTTTGGTGAATGAATATTGCGACCACAGTCGTGGCAGACAGCTGCTTGTACCGAGCCAGGTTCTGCTGGAGGGTTCTTCCTGTTAAAGGGGAGTTTTTCCTCTCCACTGTCGCTACATGCATGCTCAGTATGAGGGATTGCTGTCATGTCAACGACAACACAAGCCATTGTTTCTGTCTGCTGATTCCAGAGGAGTGAATGCTGCAAGTCAATGACTCGATGCAATCTACTGGGGTTCCTTAGATTGGAAACTTTTTCAAACTGATTTGTAATGATGTATCTATGACTTTAATTTATTTTCTTGTAAAGTGCCTTGAGACAACATCTATTGTAAATTGGCGTTGTATAAATAAACAGATTTTTGATTCTTAATTCATGCTGTGCAGCCAACACTTAAAGGGGGAGATCAGGGTGTAACAGAAGATATCTGATATCTGATTCTTGATTCCTGATATATTCATAATATATCGTGTAGCCCCAACCCCAGTTTAGACAAAATATTTCCAACTCAAATCAAAACCTCCTTAGCAAGGCATTGATACTTTTAGCGGATATCGAACATATAAATATTTAGGTGGACATCTACTGGCAAAAATACTAAGGGTTAAAGAGTTTGAATATCAAAGAAAATCAAAAAACCTTCTTGAAAGATGCTTTATTGTTCTTCAAAGTAGTAAAGCTTTAGGGATTAAGCTCCTTTACAGATGATATCACAAAATGGATTTATTCACCGCAGGTCAAAACCTGATTAGATGTTTTCAGCCTTTGCAGTCAAATTATAATTTAAATTTGTGCATCTAGACTGCTTTGCTGTACTTGTAACGGACCTGTTGTTTTATGCTGGGACATTAGGGCTTTTATGTCAGTTGAGCCCCATATGATTCGTATCAGAGGCTTAAAACAGATTTATTCCTCTCACACAACCCTCCTTTGAAATAGGAGTACAAACGAAAAGTTGGAAATAACAGCGGTTCGGCAAAACTGTTTGTCGCGTAGAAGTATTAATGATAACATTTGTATTTGATATTGCTGCAACAAATTAAAGACACAAAAAAATAGCCCTCATGCAAACAGAGCGAGGAAATGTGACTTGGCTAGAGGCCAGGCAGAGCAGGATTAGTCCCATTGTGAGACTTGTTTTGTCTAGATGCCACATCCAACCACAGAGGATACGTTTGCCTGCATATTTACTCGGTGATAAGCAGAGTCTTCTCATTTGGTTTAGAAAACAATGCCATGAAGTTGAATTTATACTCTAGACCAGTGTTTTTAAACCTTTTTTGAGCCAAGGTACATTGTTTTCATTGATAGAATTACGAGGCACACCACCAACCAAAAATGTAAACAAATGATACTCTATAGTCGCATATATTAAATTTATAGTATCAAAGTGTCTTTAATATGAATCAAATAAACATGTATTTTTTATCATATTTTATATCTCTTATTTCAAATTGCACTTAACATTTCCACTTCAAAAATACTCAACTATTATCCAATTTCACCTGACGATCACCCACGGCACACTGGTTGAAAAACACTAATCTAGACAGCTATAAATTTACACAAGAGGACTTTACGAACTTGTACTCAGATCATGTTACAGACTTTGTAGATATGCACCGAAAAATGGAATAAGTTTTAGCTTGGTACCTCCTCACTAATAGTGACTCAAAGTTTTATAATCAGTGACCCCTTGATACATAGAAAGCTAGTCGCAAGTATATACGTCAAGTGTTTGCAAGTGATGTAGTAGAAACACAGAGATCAAAATTTTCTGGATTTTTTCCGTACAGCTCTGTGGATTCAGACTACAAGAAGGAGAAATTCTTGGTCTAAATTCGTTAAAGCAAAGCACCACAGTTTACAGTGTGTAAAGTTCCCCTTTCTAACTGAGCTAGTTGCCAGTATGAAACTTCACTTGTGCTATTATCAGTCTTTTTTGTAGAGGTAAAACCCTGTTTTAGTGCTTCTCCCCTCGCACGCTGGCTATGTCACTTCTGTGTCTGTTCTCCAAAAATAGACTTTAGCGAAACTCTTGAATGGAAAAGCTGAATATGCTAAACAGCTTACGGGCTATCATTACGGCAGTTTGAGTGGTAGCGCTAATTGTATTGATGATCATCTATAAAAGTGCTGAATTATGAAGTAACAGTGCGGAAATTTTAGTGGGTTTGGTTGATGTGAATCCCTTTAATGTAGACAGCTTAGTCATGCAGACAGGGCAGGCTGAACTGAGCTCATTTGAATATCTTTCTGTAATGACCCTGTTTGTATTCTGGCGAGCTAGACTCTTGCTTTTGTTTCTGTTTAATTGAACTTTAAGTAATAAAAGTAGTGCAAAGCTTAAAAACACCAGATTCAATTAAAGTGGAGTACTTGTTTTTCAAGCCTTTATCGGAATGACATCTGGGCAATGCTACAATGAAATGTCCAGGAGTTATAAATCACGTTATCACATGAATTGCCCGTAGCCACCCCTGTTTACCCCTATACATGCAGCCTGAATTTGAATATATTCCACCTCCAAATACCAAGAAAGCATCCAAGTTCTCTGACTTCAGGCCCAGTATTTCCATGGGTTTTTCTTTGCGTGACAGTGGTTTATGAATGCTGCTGGGAGCTAAGAGACATCTTATTCTGTCTTAGCGCTCAGCTCCCCCATCCTGGCCTTACCTCGGGCCCCCCACTTCCTCTCAGAATGTGACATTGTACAGGGCTGAGTGTCCGCTATTTATAGTGGGTCACCCTGGTGACACAGTTACCTTTATAAACCTTGTGGCACACATTGGGACCCAGGCTGGCTCTGAGTGGGCAGAGGTTGCTCTTTAAACTAACTCAATATAAGGTGTTAATGAGTAAATATCTGATTGTTTCTCTTGCAGCCTGATGGGATTTTCAAAATATGATTCTTTGGCTTTTTTAGGGAATGAAACATCTTTCCTGTATCAGTCGTTTAAAACTGAGATGGCTTCTTTTATATAAGTCCAAAACATCTTGTTTTTGCATTTTAGCCATGTTTACATTGGAAAGCTTAAACAGGTCTTGGACAGCACCCGTCATTGTACGTCTCTAATTGTGGAGACCTGTGAGAAAAGCCACAGGCAGACAGAAGATGTGGACTTGTTTTGGCCTGCCATAATTTCTTGACCTCAGGCCACAATTGGAAATAGCAGCATGGAGAAAGACTTTGGTCGGTGTCTGTGGTTGAACACAGAAATAACGCGCTTCGGCATGCTCGTATGCAGAGCTGCATCCGCCCTCACTCGGATATAGAGAGAGTAAAGGGATACGTCAACGTACAAAGGCGTAGTCTTGGGAATTCTTCCAGTTCCGCCAACATTTTTCCAATTATTTTAAACTTGCAACTTGTGTACCACAGAATGTACACAGTGTGTACTGAAACCCAACTTCATTTCAGGTCTTTAAAATAGTATATTGGCTTGTTTATTCAATTCTATGTACAATGGGTTTTCCAAATATCCGTGTTGATACGGATAGTTCTTTTGTTTAATATATATTGCATGTCAAAAAGTATTCATACTTGATGAGTCTTCCCACATTATTCCATGTTAAAGTCACAAACCTTTGGGTTTTTATTATGCCGGTAACACAACAATGCAAGATCTAAAGTGGAATAACAAGTTATTTCCTTATATTTTTCTCTTCACATTCAAATCTGAAAAGTATGATTGTTGTATCATTGTTGAAAGCAAGACTAGAGATTTCTTGTTTTGCTTGGTTTGGTCTGATAGGGATGATTTGGTGGGGATGCTCTTCAGCAACAGGGCAAGGGAAGCTGTTTAATAGAGCATGTTAGAGACTGTAAAATACCTTATACTGTGCAGACATACAGCCATAATAATAATAATAATAATAAACAAAGCATATTCAAGTGTAAGAATCATCCAGTCAAAGTCCACATATACTTTCCAAAAGAGTATGGAAAAGCTGCTTTTTAAAATCACAAAACAATAAAAACAACAATTAAATTTAACAAAATAAATAGGCTTTAGGTGAGTGGTGCATTTAAACATCAGAAGAAAACCATACATTTTGTCCTCATTTGCAAATAGAGGTCATCTTTTCTATCATGAATTGTTGTTTTTCTTGAAAGCTGCTTCTTAAATTGGGTCTCATCTGCAGACATATTTTGCCCTGCCTCATTATACCATTTCCTAACATATATCCTGTGTTGAAGTATGATAGAAAAGAAACCTGTATCTCTCAGCCATCTGTGTGACTTCCAACAGGATACGCTCCATGTTCAATCTGTCTCCTTCTTCCCTCCTGTAAACCCACCCACGTGTCCCTGTGGTACATTGTTCCTCTACTTTCTCCACAATCACTTCCTGCCACTCCTTGATTCTTCCAATTCCACTTTTAAAAATATTTCCCACCACGGTCCCCCATGTCTAGTTATCTGGCTTTCATCTTGCGGTTCCCAACTATAATATATTATTAATTTCCACAATTTTTGGATTTGTCTCGATCACCTTTTCCGTTCCAACTCGCTCCCATCTCTTCCTCTGTTCCCTCCACTCTCCTTGCCCTCCAAGCTGGAAGCTAGAGAAGCCAAAGGATTAGTGAGTGGAGTGCTCCAGCCAGCTGCGGGTCTTGGCTCAGCGACGTCACGGATTCCCCGCGAACCCAACTGCGAGACCTCAACGCTCCGCCGGGAGAGGGAAGAGCAGTGGAGGATCCTGGCTGACACACATTCTACAGCTATGGACCTGCGCTGTCGTCTGGATCACAACGAGAGGGACTGGTTGAGGGAGAAGGCCCAGCTGCTGGAAAGGTTTGACGCGGAGCGGCAAGAATGGGAGTGCCAGCTGAAGGACATGCAGAGGAAAATAGAAGAGGTTAGATGCTTGGGCATTAAAATTGTGAACTTGTTAGCCATTGTAAGCCTGGCGCATGAAAAAAAACACTTGATTTATAAACACTGTTAAATCAATAACTTTTTCATCATCTCTGTAGATATTTAAAAAGGTTTCCCTGCACCGAGAGGGCTGCAGTTTGTAACATTATTCTGAAGCAGCCTGTTTAACATCAGCGGTGACAAAATTATTTTGGCTCATGTCAGAATCATGTCAGTTATCTAATTTCACAGTAATTTACTATAAATCTGTTGCATTTACATAACTCTGAGGATGACACCTTGATTCCTAAGAAGCTGAAAATAAATTTTTGACTCATTCATATACATTCGTTTCTATAGTTGAATGCATCCTTGTGATAGTTTAGCTTGTTTTGGTTTGTTTAAAGGAGAAATTCAATTAAGATTAAAAATCCAAAATCAGATTACAATAACAAAATAACTACATTTAAATACAATTATGAAAACATAAAGAATTCATAAATCAACATAGAATACTTCAGTACATGGCTGATTTCACTAAGTACTGTAATATTTGTCATAATTTTCTTTCTGTGTAGCTTTAGAAGTGACTACGTGCTAAATACCAAGCCTTGTGGTGGAGAAGACCAGATAAGCTTGTTCATCCTGCTATCCTTGCGACTACCATTATTAAAGCCCACTGTTGCTTCTCCACTAAATCAAGGACATTTTATAATGCAATCCAATCAAATGCTAGTGTTGGCTCTATAGGCGTTTTTTTATGCTGCCAGCCGGATTTGTACAGTCATCCATTTTACTTTAGGATGGCAGAGTGAGATTAAAAGCCCTGGAAAACCACGGATACCTATGGCTTTAACATTTGACTCTTATCTGTTACTTTAAGACCATAAAAACAGAAGCAACCAACTGAGGAATAAAATGCGATTCACAGTTGCAGGTCTGATCTAGATGGTGCTCTATGGGAACAGAGTGCAGCAGATATTAAACATCACTTGATGGTATTTAAACCATTTTACTCAAGAGAATCACTTGATTCTATTAATTAAACTAAACTGCCTTAAAACCTCTGTCATGCTGTCTCTTGCATCGTCCTAGTTTATCATTTGTAATCATTCACAACATAATGCATTATTTTTATGATCACTTTTCGTGCTTCTAGCTGTACTGTGAGGTGAGATCCAACAGAGGAACGGTGCCTCTGGAAACGAAGCAGGAAGACGTCGCGCTGCACCGACTCAGCATGCGCTCCACAAGCACAGGCTCCAGCCTGCTCAGCGACAACTCCCGGTCTGAATTGCTGAGTAGCAGCACTCAGTCAGAACCAACCAGAAACCCACCTTCACCTGGACCACATCTCAAAAGAAACATCAGTGGTGACGTTGATGCTCGTTTCCACACAGACAGCCTGTGTGGATTTAATGTGGGTGTCCAGTTTAGTCAGAGTGGGCCTTTACAACCGGAGCTCTTGGTTGAACAGAGATCCAGAGAGCCTTGGCAGCGAGACTCAACGGATGATCATAAGAAAGCTGGAGGTACAACAAAACTGGAGCCTTTTTACTGTGAAGCTTCTACGCATGAGGCTACACAGGATTATGTTTCTATAGGGAGTGAAAAAGGTGTTCATGAAATTGCCACAGAAAGTCCTCCCTGGGTCGGGCTAAGTTATGGGACTGACAAGAAGAACTCTACTGCTCTTAATGCTGTGAGTGTTTTTAAATGATTTTTAACAGGTGTTAGTTGAAATCAGGGAACTGTCGTGTTGCCGTATTGAGGCAAAGCGTTATGGTTGTCTTACTGACTTACTGCCTCTCATCCCTTTTTTTTTCAGGCTCTAAAGGAAATCGCTCGTGTTAGTGAGGAGCTTTGTAGCTATCAGGATGAGGTCAGAAAAAAGAGCGGAGATAAGAGGTGAATACATTTTTGAACACACATTATAACCAGTATTTTATGCTTACATATTTCACTGTTAAAGAAGGGACACTTTAAATATATTTTAAATGATCATATGCAGTCTGATTTATACTTGAAATTGCGTTTTCATGCATTTATGTTGTAAGACATTAGTCTCACTTTCAGACATTAAATTATATTGAGTGTTTGGATTGAAAAAAATAAGAGTTCTTATAAAAAATGTGTTTTTTATTACTTTCAGCATGCAACTTTTTGAAAGCTTTTCTAAACATTATTTTTTTTATCTTGAAGTACTTAAAGATACTTACTGCTTTGAAGCATGAACATTATGTTCTTTTCTTATGAGACCGACAACTTTATACCTCTGCATTTTACAACAGGGAAAGTGTTTTGAGGCTTTCAAATGTAGTTTCATTGAAGTCATGCATCTGAAAATGAACATCTCCAATCCGAAGGGCATGCATGTTTTTTCTTAATTCTCATATAATGGTATTTCAGTTCTGTTCAGTACAGTACTTTATTTTATACAGTGCTGGCCAAAAGTATTGGCACCCCTGCAATTCTGTCAGATAATGCTCCATTTCTCCCAGAAACGATTGCAATTACAAATGCTTTGATATTAAAATGTTCATTTAATTTGTCTTTAATGGAAAACCACAAAAACAATTGTCAAAAAGTCAAATTGGATATAATTCCACACCAAACATAAAAAAGGGGGCGGACAAAAGTATTTTCACCCTTTGAAAAGTCATGTGATGCTTCTCTAATTTGTGTAATTAACACCACCTGTAACCTACCTGTGGCACATAACAGGTGGTGGCAATAACTAAATTACACTTGCAGCCAGTTAAAATTAAGGCTTTCAAAAATAAAGTTGGCTCAACCTCTGTCCGGTGTCCTTGTGTGTACCACATTGAGCATGGAGAAAAGAAAGAAGACCAAAGAACTGTCTGAGGACTTGATAAGCAAAATTGTGAGGAAGCATGGGCAATCTCAAGGCTACAAGTCCATCTCCAAAGACCTGAATATTCCTGTCTACCGTGCGCAGTGTCATCAAGGAGTTTAAAGCCCATGGCACTGTGGCCAACCTCCCTAGATGTGGACAGAGCAGAAAATTGACGAGAGATTTCAACGAAAGATTGTGCGGGTGACGGATAAAGAACCTAGACTAACATCCAAACAAGGCATTATGAAGTCTGAAGACTACCAACAAATTTTGCAGCATAATGTAGGGCCCAGTGTGAGAAAGCTGGGTCTCCCTCAGAGGTCATAAGTCTTCCAGCAGGACAATGACCCAAAACACACTTCAAAAAGCACTAGAAAACTGTGTGAGAGAAAGCACTGGAGACTTCTAAAGCGGCCAGCACTGAGTCCAGACCTGAATACCATAGAACACCTGTGGAGAGATCTCAAAATGGCAGTTTGGAGAAGGCGCACTTCAAATCTCAGGGACCTGGAGCAGTTTGCCAAAGAAGAAATGGTCTAAAATTCCAGAAGGGCATTGTAAGAAACTCATTGTTGCTTACCGGAAGCGTTTGTTGGCAGTTATTTTGTCTAAAGGTTGTGCTACCAAGTATTAAGCTGAGTGTGCCCATACTTTTGTCCGGCCCATTTTGGGAGTTTTGTGTAAAATGATAATTGATTTGACTTTTTTTTTTTTTTTTCATTCTCTTTTGTGTTTTTTCATTGCAAGCAAAATAAATGAAGATATTAATACCAAAGCATTTGTGATTGCAATCATTTTCTGGAAGAAATGGAGTATTATCTGACAGAATTGCAGGGTTGCCAATACTTTTGGCCAGCACTGTATATTGTTTTGCTTGTGTTGATACACATTTCAAACCATTTGTTAATCTCATTGGGCAAGAGAACGTGGTTCCTACTTCAATAGGCTCATTGGTGTGTATCTTTTTGCTGTTTATACTTGCATACAATTATTTTAACATATAAAAATTTTGCTTTTATGCATCTAGAAATTGTTTCCCAAGGTTAAACCAGAATTCAAAAAGTTTTGAAAAGCGGATTGACTTAGTTCTTCTGATTTTGACACAAGGTACCTGTGTTGCCTTCAAATAGATCCACAGATGTCGCACTATTTTAACTTAAAAATTGCAAATGAACAAAAATCTATTTACATTTCTGATAAATAAAGGTACTAAAACAAAGCCCTTACTTTGTAATTTGTATTGTGGTATTTAGCAAATACACTTAATCTCCTAAATGACAAACCAATTACTTGGAAGTGTATTTAGATATCTAGTCTTAATGGTCGGTATTTTTCTGGTTTGAATTGTGAGAAAAAGTGTGGAAAGAAGACTTGTTTTACAGATTTTATTGTCCCATTTTTTAAATAATTCATGGATCCCTTTGTCCTTCTTCCATTTTCCATCTTTAATGAGTAGATCAAGTAAATTTGTAACGCACTCTGTATTTGCACTTTAAAATTCTTTAATTTAAATACAAAATGAACAAATGAGGTATCAATATGCTAAATTCATTTTTTTATTTCTTCTAGGAATCAATCCCAATACCCTTGTCCATCTGGGGATCAAGGAAAATGCTCCTTGCAGGCTGAAGAGGATCTTTGTGACCTTGGCCAGATCTATGATGACCTTAGGGCTTTTCAGCAAGAAAACTGGATTAAATTGTCACCAGAAAGCACCTGGAGAACCAACAGAAGTTCAAGCGACTCCTGGATGGCGAACACTGGTGATCCGTATCACTACAGAGATGCAGAGAGAAGTTCTGGAGAACACTCTGAAACGGAGACAGCAGCTCCACCCATTCCTCCTCGTACTTCCTCCTGGAATCTAAGCTCCTCTACTTCGGACACAGAGCTCCACATACCTGAGTCCCCAATAGCCACATTGAGGAAGTGCCATAGCCCCTGTGTTATTTTAGACAGAAAGTGTAACAGTCCATCTATTGTCAGGAAGTTTGAGGCCATGCTTCAGGAAAACGAGGGAAAGATCTTTAAAGATGGCATATTAACACCCTGTTCTATACCTTCAAACTGTAACACAGGCTGTTGCCACAATCGCTGGTCGTGTGACGCAAGCAAGCTGATCCACAATAAATTGTCGACATACGGGATTGTCCAGAAAAGCTTCTCCGAGTTGAGCATACTAACTGCTGGGAAAGATGTGTGCCCAGAGAAAAACTGGGAAAATGTTGGAAAGCTCCAAATGTTTCCAGTTATCCAGGAATTCCCTGTGGATTCTATCTCACATGAAATGCAATCTGCTAGTCCCAGCCTCCAGGGATCCAGAAGAAACCTGATGCTGGAACGCAAAACAGCCGAGTTCAACAGAGCTTTGTTTCAAGCTGAGCTGGGCCATGGTTTAGATGTGCAAGACCATTATACAGTCTTAGAAACCTGTTCTGAGGCTTACAAACCAACCATTGCAATACCAGGTCATAAATTACCATCTAAAGATGCTACATCTGCATCCATGTGTCTTGATGCTTCCACAAAGATCAAAGATTCATGTCCTGAAGCCTCATTACCACCTTCGGTCCCAAATTCAACCACACAGATTTTGGAAATGGAGCCGATGCAAATAAGGTGTGTTACCAAAGTTCAAGAGGTCAACATAAAGCCACAAACACCTTCTGTTCTCTCAATGGAGGAGTCACCTTCTGGACTCAGGGAGGCTCCAAAACCTTCTAACAGTTCTGAACAGCAGAGTGAAGTCAAGCACAAACTGCGAAAAACAGGCAGCTTTTCCAGGAAATCCCCACAAAGAGAAACCCACGAGCCTTCTTCTTCTGGAAACACCTACCCAGAGGAATCTGTGGAGGGTTCCAGCTCTAAGAGGGAGAATCCTCTGGAAGCAAAACCTCACACAGCCACAGCCAGTGTTTCACCCTTTCAGCTCTCTGCTGAGAGCAAGAAAAAACATGTGACACAGACAAGACAGATATCAGACTCTCCGTACCAGTCTGATTCCTCCAGACCCGTTCCTCGCATCATGAATGAACATCCATGGAAGCCTATCACTCTCGCTGCGTACCCTCGACCAGAGGGTTCCAGATCCAACTACGGTGCTGTGGAGAGGATTCTGAAAAATTATGAGTATGCAGCTCGGGCGCAACAGAGTGAGATGGTTTCCAACCCCACAGAACTAGACATGCTGGACATGGACCCTCTGCCTTTAACTCCCACTCTAAGACACATGCAAGCGTCACTCACCTCACAGGCTCACAGCACAACTGCTCAGGTCAACCTTTATACCGTCAAGGAGACTCATCTTAAAGAGCAGGTCAGTGAACTCCAACTGAAGTGTGGACTGTTAACAATGAAACCTCATTCATTCATTCATTAGTTGTTGTTCAGTATCCAGGTAATATAATTTGTAGATTAAAAAAAGAATAAATGCAATCATCCATAACATTGTGACCACTGCCTAATAGTGTGTTGCCAGCGCCCCATTCTTGCTGTCATAACAACTCTGACCCATCAGTGCTTGATCTCCACTACACACCTGAAGGTGTGCTGTGGTGTCTGACACCAACAGCAGACCATTCCTGTAAGATTTGGGGGGAGGGGGCTTCCAAGGTTTGTAATGTCAAAATAATGCGTGTACTAATTTTTGCTTTATTAAAGGATGCATTTTCCTGCAGAAAGAGTATGCATGTATGAGGGGACACAAGTGCTTCTATAAATTGAGAGTTTGTGGTCATATTTTTATGCATGATCCAACATATGCTGTTCACTTAAACTATGTCTCTAAGCTTGCTATGTCAATGGGCCCCCTTTCTTTCTGTTTCTAGACTTTGTTGAACAGTAAGTAATTGCCCTCGATAGAGTCCAGCCCTGGTGGGAATGTTGTTTATTTCTGGTATGTGCTAAGAGACAAAAGCAGGCCAGAACCTCTATTATAATTTGGGCTTCTGGGCCACTCCATTGCTGAAAGGCACCTAAGGAGCCGACAGTTAAACATATCGCTAGGGAGGGGGGCCTGCAGCCTGTACCAGCACGCTGTTGGTCTCTTAGTCCTTACAGAAGGCCCAGTGTTTTCTGCCCATTGTGTTGTAATTACTGAAATATCTGCAAGAAGCAGCCTGACTAACTGGCCTTGGCAGGCCCCAGAAATAAGAATGCTTAAGCAATTACGTTGCTTTAAAGTCACTGTAATCGTAACGATGTTGTGGGAGTCATTATGAAGGCAGTTTCTGGAACTCCATGAAAAGAATTTAGTAGGGAGGACAACATTAGTTGAACTATCAGAGATTACATTTTGGTGATTCGAAAGAGTTGGCGAGAGGAAGGACTGCCTCACATGCCAGCTATCTGACTTCAAATGCTTTTCTCTGGGCTAAAATCAATCAGAGCTACTTGTTTGACCTTTTCACAGGAGCCTGCCGATGTGTTTAGAGTTCCTGTTTGAAAGGTTTTCCTCAGGCTCAAGATGAAAACAGATGGAACACGTGACACCATGTTAAGTATCTTGAGTGTGTCCACTTGGATGCAGACAGAGCTGTGTAATGATCCTAAAAGGTAATTGTGCTGTCTCTCCATAGGAAGATGGAGATCTCTCGCTCACTTCTCCCTCCAACCAGATGAACTTCTCAAGGCCTGCCTGTCCTGCCAACCGCCGCCTTCCCTCCAGATGGGCCAGCCGCTCCCCCACTTCATCCTCCTCTCCCTCATACTCTCCATGCACCACCCCTGTCATCCCCACTTCCTTTCCCCTATCAAAACACTCTTCTTCCTTTACTTACACACATGGAATTCACATAGAGACCATCATTATTTGAAAGTCCATGTTGTTCTGCTTTGGAACCAACCAGAAGCCTTTACTGACAAACTCTGAACATTTGAACTTTTTTCTCTTGCATACAATAAATCTAAAGGAAATAATTGCTTCTAAAGACCAAGATTTATTCCATATCTTGACTGTTTGTGGCATCCTGTGGAATATTATGCTATCAAGTAAGGCAAATAAATCCAGCTACAAGAATCATGATTATGCCTTTGCTCGCCTGCCAGATATGATGGACAGCATCCGTAGATGTTAGAAATGATTTTCCAAGCATTGGCAAACAGAATAAATAATCTCTGCTCAGGTATAGCTTCCAGGTTCGAGCTATGTAGCTTTACAGATATACTTAGGACAGCCTTTCACTAATTTCTCTCTACTATAAACTAGATTTACAGCTTGAAAAAGATTCTAGTTTATATAAGAATGTATTATAAATATATACTACATGCAGAACGTACAGCACTATGTTTAGCTAACGATTGAGCAAAGATTTCCCTGAGAATAACTTCACTACAGTGTAGTATCCAGCGGTGGACTGGAGTGTACCTTGACTGTGACCAGAATATTTTCTTTTCCATTAAAGTTTGAATTTACATTTAATATTGTTAAGCATAAAGCACATGTACTTTTAGTACTAACTGCATAACAGAAGAGTTTTTGTACAACTGTACCAAAGGCTAGTTTCTTGTGCATTAACCAGGTTGTTTGGAATAATATTTTCTGACACAGCTAACATTTTTTAAGGTTTGTGTGTAAACAATATTTACAAAACCTTTTTTTTTGTTGCTTAATATTTGCTCCTAAAAATAGGTAGGAACGCCATTTTTTTACTCTCTATGACTAAGTGGTCATCTATAAGGATGTTACCCAGCTAAGTATTGTTTTTACGGCTGAACGGTGGTGAAACACAATGTCTTTGCTGTTGGTTTTGTATAATAAACAAGATTCCAAAAATGCATTGTAAACGTATTTATTCGCCTTGAACTTTTGCATGTTCTATCAATTTATAAACACAAACTTAAATGTATTTTATTGGGATTTTATGCAACGAACTAACAAAGAGTAGTGAATATGTTGCAACCTTTGGGTATGCAACCACATGTTGCTGTGGCTCTTGTTTAGTTCAGCGGAAAATGCTAATGAACTGAGCAACATTCCAAAATTGAAAGGGGAGTTGGAAGATATGCCAAGTTGTGTATTTGTTTTTTTTTTGCCAAGTAGCTTTACTGCCTTATAAAGCATCTAAAAGTTTTCTAAATGTAATAATCAGTGTCTGAATGCAATGTCACTCGGGGCCTACATGTTGACTTTTGTCTTGGCAAAGGTGCGACACTTCTGCTGTACATGCAGTTTTGCCATAATTGTTTTTCTGGCCTAAGCTATGAGGATTTCCATGCTGACAAATGCCTGCCTCTTTTTTTTTTTTGACTTCCTTGCCAATATCTTCTGTTACACCCTGATCTCCCCCTTTAAGTGTTGGCTGCACACCATGAATTAAGAATCAAAAAGCTAATATTTATATAGCGCGAATTTACAACAGATGTCGTCTCAAGGCACTTTACAAGAAAATCAATTTAAGTCATAGATACATCATTACAAATCAGTTTGAAAAAGTTTCCAATCTAAGGAACCCCAGCAGATTGCATCGAGTCATTGACTTGCAGCATTCACTCCTCTGGAATCAGCAGACCAAAACAATGGCTTGTGTTGTCGTTGACTTTACAGCAATCCCTTATACTGAGCGTGCATGTAGCGACAGTGGAGAGGAAAAACTAACAGGAAGAAACCTCCAGCAGAACCAGGCTCAGTACAAGCAGCCATCTGCCATGACCGACTGGGGGTTTGAAAAGACAGAAAACTAAAATAGATCCACAGTATTCTGAAAAAAACTTTGTAGAAGCAGCAGTTGTAGAACGTCACTGGAAGCATCTCAGCTCATGTTCTAATCCAAGAAGCTGTCTAAGCTAACAGAACGCCAGACCAGGTGTGTTTACTATGGAGAGAAGAACACTAAGAGAAAACAAGAGGTTAACAAAGTTGAAATAACGGTTACTAAGTAGATTGGACAAAGGAAGAAAGTAGCGGAGAGAGAAGTGGTCAGATTGTCCTCTAGCAATCTAGAAATAACGTAACTAACCTTGTCTTCATGTCTGTCTGTAGAGTGAGACATGAAGAAGGTAGAGCAAAGGTGAACCGTCTGTCAAGACTGACTTCTTACACCAACCGGATCATAAAGGGAAGATATGGTCTCTCTTTTTAAGTTTCATCAGAATTCTTGCTGCAGCGTTTTGGACCAACTGAAGACTTTTACCTGCATTTTGAAAACGTCGTGCCAATAAAGAGTTACAATAGACCAGACTTGAAGTAATAAATGCATGGACTAGTTTTTCAGCATCAGTCCTAGAGAGAATATTTCTATTTTTTTGCTATATTCCTAATGTGAAAGAAGCAGATCTTACAGACCTGTTTTATATGGGATTTGAAAGATATATCCTGATCAAAAATAACACAAAGGTTCTTTACATTGTTACCAGAGGCCATGGCACTCAGATACACAAAAATTTGGGGCAAGACATTTTTGAAACAAACTTATTGAAGTAATATCAGTTTGCTTTCAGTATCACATATTTCCAGGCCTATTTACTCACTGTTGGTAAATATAAGTAGACACTCTACCCCTGAGTGGGTTAGCCACCGACC
Organism: Orestias chungarensis; assembly: GCA_032876305.1. NCBI lineage: Eukaryota > Metazoa > Chordata > Actinopteri > Cyprinodontiformes > Cyprinodontidae > Orestias > Orestias chungarensis. The sequence continues at coordinate 1,074,705 of JAVLVB010000072.1, read as the reverse complement.
CCCCTTGTCCTGAAACCTGGCACCCTTCAGCTGATGGAAATAACAGGTGTGGCTGTGTGTTGTGGTGCCAGAAATCTTACCCCTCTGCTGATAGATATATATTTTGATTCTCTCCTGGAGCTCGGCCTAGCTCATCACTGACTGTCTCATCCTGATTTTTTGTGTCAAGGTTGGGAAGCGGGAGTTATTTCCAAGTGAAGACCTGCCCTGCTGTCTGGAACTGTCCAGATGTTGCAACTATTATATAACCAGCTGCTAAAAAAATCACAGCACTGGAAAGAATTTCTGTGGCGATCTGTGTTAGATCAGCCCAGCAGTCACAGCATTGGCTCAAAATCTAGACACTGATGCAGATGCAAAAGCCACTGCAGGATCCTTTTTGCTACTGGAAAAAATAACTGCGTCGCAATTGCTGTTTTTAATCTGTGGGATAAACAATGCTTTGATGATAACTGTCAATATTTTGTTTTCCCAGAATGGTTTGGTGCCACCACCACTTATTTAGTTGATGAATTTTATACTATGACCACCTGGTTTGACTGATTTGAAACCCTTTTTGCCTTTAGAACCACCAAATTATTAATGGCATAAATTTAACAGATTTTCACCTACAATTGCACAATAGCATTCCACTGTTGCCACAATTTTTTTTGCCACACAACTATTATGAGAATCTCGAGTTCCACGACATCTCAGGGATGCTCTATTGGTTTACCGGTGATGATGGATACCATTGAAGCACAGTCTGATTTGGGTAAACCAGCATTTAAAAAAGGTATTGGATGAACAGGTGTCTCCTAGTTGGGCCATAAAAGTCTGGCAACCCGAACAGGGTGTACACTGCCTCTTGCTCAATGACCTCTGTAGATAGACACCAGTAAGGATACATGGATTATAGCTGGTGGATGGACCAGGAAAGTAAATTCTGAACATGTGTAAAATTTCTTATCACCCCGCTGCTTTTGAAGGCAACCTAAATGCAGCATGTTCTCTGACATTCTGTCAAGGACAGCTGCATATTGATCTGAACGTTGTGTATCACTTTACTTACCGCATACAGTATGCTCAGTCACATATAGTCGTGCTTAGGGGTGCAACTACTTGCCAACCGGCAGTTTTAGGCAGGCTTCCGTTATCAGGCGAATTATCAGTCTGCAGCTGCAACACTGAGATCCAAACCACACAGATTTTCTCAGCCTTTCCCAGCTATCCAACAATCACAGCTCTTACTGGACCCTGCAGTTTCGGCTTCTAATAGAATAAGATGCATAGCAATACACATTTGCTCTCTGATCTGAATACCTGGAGCAGGAAAGAGAGACAGCCTGTCTGGGAACATCCCAACTAACCTTTCTGAATTCCTTCCCCACTTTTAAATAGACCAAAGATGTTTTGACTATCAAACAGAGCTCACTCGGTTGCAGCATTGGATACAAAACGAAGGCTCCTTGTCAGAGGAATTTAAGCTGCACGAACACACTATTGTTCAAACCCAACATCAAATGTAATAAAGGTTTAGGACCATGATTTTACACTGAGTTCTTAACCCCAAAGATTTAATAATTTTTTTTCTCTTGGAGAACTCATGGTGTTAAATATGAATTTTGGTTACTAGAAAAACACTTTTGCCATTAGCAGACATAAATATACCCCTGCACAAAAGGAAGGAAACATTTCCTGTCCAGTTTGTTGAGACATTTTACAATTTACTGAACAATATGGTTGACTTAATATGGTTTAACATAGGAATGGTAAATGGAAATTACTATAGCGTTTTCTGTCTTATAGCGATCAGACTGACCGCTCAGCACACTTTCCACTAATGCCACTTTCACCACCAATACATGCATTGGTGGGCAACTTGGGGTTAAGTGCCTAATCCAGGGGCACATCGACATGTGACAGGGTACAGGTGGAATTGAACCTGCAATTTGCCTGATTGGAAGACAACTACTTTACCCACTGTGTCACAGTCACACTCATATAATGATTTGTGTATCTCACCTATATGACCTTAGATATTAAATCTACATTAAAAATAAACCTTGACAATGTATACAGAGAATGCTAACGTGTCTCAGACACCAGCAACAATTTGTCAATAATCTAGATGTCTCTCTACGGTGACCCTCAAGCAATTCACATGTTTTACTATCCTTCAGAGAAGTGGCTCCTCCTGAGTTGATATATTATATCCTTTCTGTTTATGTGATATTCCAAGAGGCCCATGGTAACTCTGGATTGGCTCCAGACATCCACAGATCAGAAAACAGAACAGTTGTGATCGCAACAAACTAACGTTTTATTGAAGAGTACAGCTGAAAGCTATGGTACATCCATTTCACAGCTTTAAAACCTGCATAGAGGGGAAAAAATATATATAGCCTACACCCATGGGGTTATTTTTGCGGCAAAACTAGCACTACATAATTCCTAAATCCCCACTTGAAACCAAGGCTGTGGCAGCATCATGCAGTAGGGATATTGTTCTTTAATAAGGAAATATATTCCTCACAGACAACAATTTGAGTCTGGGTTTACAAGTCAGTAAAGAAATATGCCAAAGCGTAACCGCAGTAAAAGACTGTAGGTGCAAGTACTGACTTAAGTCAGGTAAATATATGGCCGTCCTTTTCTCATCAGACTTTTATTTCTAAAATATATACTGAAAGAAAAAACAGGTATAATTTTAATGTCACTTCATAAATAGAAACACTATTAAAAAAATAACACATTGTTTGTGGTTGTTGACTAGATTTTAACCTTGTTTTTTTTTTTCAAATAGAACATCTCTTTACCAAAAATACTATAAAGCTGAAGTAAAGTAAACAAATCACCTGATAGTGTAAAATAGGTGTCACAATTGTGTAGGCGGTGAATAAAATTGCAGCGTGGGCCCATCTGTTTCCACTTTTGTGTCAGACGTCAATGATGTGCAGCGTGTTTACATACAGGCTAATTAAAATACAATTAAAAAAAGAACAACATCAAAATCTCAGCAGACGCATTGGACATCGATAAACATAAGTTCCAATAAAACTAATAAATACCTAATGCTATGGCATGTTAGTTAACACCATTCACATGAATCAATAACACATGCAGTTCCTCCTCTGCAGTGAGAGGCAATCCCTCTCATACTTTATCATTCCCATCACACAACACAGATACGACCCCCAAAGACATATAAGCAGGTACCAGGACATTCACATTTCCTTCACTTCAAGCCTCAAAAATATTTGTGCCATGTTGTTGCAAAGTTTTTCTATTGGTCCATATTTTTCAGTCAAAAGTAACACACAGGAATAGAAAGAGTTGAGTTCGTTTGTAAAACATGTTATTGAAGGTTTAAGCTGCAGATTTATGCTGGAACAGCTTCAAACCGGTTGTCTCCAGCACCACCGCGTGGCGCATATGAAAACTACAAGCAGCGACGCCCGAGCGGGCCTCGTTTATCCTGTAGCTCTCGTTCCAAGTGGAGCAGATTTAACGGTGACACCATCCGGCCGTGAATTGGTGAGTTGGCGAAGGTTCACGTTAACGAAGGCTTTGAGTCATTTCATCTGCTCATTTATCATTTTCCAAACAGAAGTGCATTATATTTTA
>JAVLVB010000072.1:1052866-1070999 GCA_032876305.1 Orestias chungarensis | reverse complement strand
CATTAATATATTGTTACATTTACTGTGTGACCATGAACACACTTCAGTACAATTTAACACTACGTGTCAAAACGCTAAAATCCAACAAAATCTGCCCAGAGTCTGACCAAGCCACCACAGCGATAGGGTGAGAAGCTTGGTCATTTGGGAGGGACTCAGAGTAGAGCCTCTACTTCTCCATGTCGAGAGGTGCCAGTTGAAGAGGCTTGGGCATCTGATCAGGATGCCTCCTGGACGCCTCCCTGGAGAGGTGTTCTATGCCTGTCTCACTGGGAGGAAGCCCAGAGGAAGACACAGGACAGATTGAAGGGATTTTGTTTCCTGGCTGGCTGGAAAAGCCTCAGGATTCCCCCAGATAAGTTTCCCTAATGGGTTGGAGAGAAGGAAGTCTGGGTCTGCCTTCTTAGGCTCCTGCCCCCACAACCTGATCCATTGTAAGCGGAAGAAAATAGGTAGATGGAACGTTGAAGACCTAAGTGTAGAGGGGTTACATGTGAGCAGCATTTGAACATGGGTAAGTTGGTCTAAGGGGATAGGCGAACGGCATTCGGAAGCAAAAGGAGTCAGGTGCAGTAATGCAAATGAAACTGGCAGGAGTGCTGGGAAGTGTTCTGGAATGGGTTTTGCCCGAGAGAGTGGCCAGTGCCCTGGAAAGCGTTATGGTTCTGGCGGCGTCTGGTCTGCTGCCCCTTGAAAATTCAGGCGAGAATGTGTAAATTTCACACCAGGCTGTAGCCATATCCGCAACAGGTATCTAAATTGAACAGGGTCTGACATGTTGGATCACGGGGTTAAGAGGGAAGTCGGCAAGTCAGATCTGTAACTCTGGGATACAATTTCCCTCTAAGGGATTGCCTCTCATCAATGCCATCTATTACAACTATTTAAGACTTAGTTGGTCTCAAACCCTGGTAGCTATTGAAAAAATATGATATTCTTTTTACTATAAAAATTAATACTAATTGAAAAATGGTTAAAATTGAATAAAAGGAAGTATGCCTCATCTGGGGCATCGTCTTTAACATTTTAAGACTGATTTAGAGTGAGTGGGTCTCATAACCTCGGACTAATTGAAGAAATATGATATATTTTTACAGTAAAAATGCACTGAAAAAATTTAATTGAATATTTTTGCTTTATCAAATAAAACTGCAAGGCTATATTAAAAATCAATAGTAGGAAACTAAATAAAAACCTCTTTCAACTAGTTATTAAGGTAGTGTGCTGCAGGTTATTGATCCTGTTTCTTTTCTTTCTTCGTCCTCGTGCAGCAGCAGGATGGTCCTCCTCTCTCTGAACAGACGGCTCCTGAGGAACAGCTGCTGTTTTGTCCTCTTGGCCAGGTATTGAACTCCAGACAGTTCATCTATTTGCCATCTTTACCCATGTTTCTACAAAAATGCATTGTTGACGAGGTGCTGATCTTTTTTTTATCATGAAAAATACAGAATAAAAATTTTAATTATTGTTTACGTTTTGCCTTCATTCTGATTTAAATGTTGGTCTGAGGGCACGCTTCTACTTTAATAGACAGGGTTAGGGAATGCATTAACGCTTTCTTTATAATATAAAAAAAGCTGCAATTGAAGGATTTTGAAAAATGTTACATCACATATCATATTAGTTTTTGTCACTGACCATATCTTTAAAACCTTCTTCCCTGTTGGAAGATTTGAAATACGCTGCCCTATCCTTGCAGGGTGCAGAGACGGAGGCACTTTTTCGCCTCCAGTATCCATGGCTTCAACCACGAGGAGATCAGAGAGAAGCTGCGGGGTTTTCCTGGAGGCTCTGTTGATCTGCTGAAGCAGGACTCTGGTCTTGCTGTGCTCACCATCAATAACCCATCTCGCAAGAACGCCATTTCTGGTGCAATCGCTAGGTTTTTGTGCTGCTGTTGCAGATTTTAGTCTTTCCAGTTTGGTCCAGTGTTTTGAGTTTGTTTCCCCTGCTTTCAGGCAGCATGATGCTAGATCTGGAGAAGTGGGTGAGCCAGCTGGAAAACTGGACAGAGGGCAAAGGCCTCATTGTTCGGGGTGCTGCTGAGACATTCTGCTCTGGATCCGACCTCAGCGCTGTCCAAGCAATATCCAACGCCCAGGTATTCCTTACACCTGTTGCTTTTACTTTGAATTCAAATTACAGATCCAAAGTCTCTCCTTTACTTCCTCACAGGATGGGATGAAAATGTGTATGTTTATGCAGGATGTCCTTATTAGACTGCTCAGGTAAATGCTTGTTTTACAATTTGTTTGTTTGCAAACAACATATTGAAACATACGTTTTACATTATTTTAGTGCCTTGCAGAATAGTTTACAGGCCTCATTTAAATACAGTGTGCAGAGAAAAAAAAGTAGCGTTGCTCATTACCCTGAAAACTTCATTTACCAGTGATGCATAAGGTGGTGGCAACATCATGCAGTGGGGATGCTTTTCAATGGCTATCTTTTCACAACGTGTGTGCTGACAGAGTGTTGTTCTCAGTGCAGGCTGCCTCTGATCTCCGTTGCTCTTGTTGAAGGCAAAGCGCTGGGAGGAGGCGCAGAACTCACCACCGCCTGTGACTTTAGGTAATTTATTTTATTTCTTTATTTTTTTCCACTAATAGCAGAGCAAAGGGATTTTTTTCTATAAATGTAAAATATAGTTAACAACCATTCAAGCATGGGTTGATTACACTCAACATAAATGTGTGTAATTTATATATAACCTGTGTATATTGTTAATACAGTTTATTGTTGATAAATTAAACTATATCCATATAACACAATGTTGTGCCCACCTTGGTGGTCATAGATAGCTGGCCGCGAGTCGTTTGCGCCACTCAAGAGGACTTTCAGCCCACTTTTTGCCAACTTGCTTTAATTCAGCCACTTTAGAGGGTTTTCAAGCATTTACAACTTGTTAAGGTCATTCCACAGCAGTCCAAGCTTTGACTATGAATGCCCTGCTAAATAACCCAATTGAATTTGAGGTGAAGGTCAGAAAAGCATGCCTTGTGCAAAATGGCTCACTGTGTGGTTCGCTGGAGTCTGAAAGGCTACATTTACCCGAAACCACAGTCTGAAAAGTGCCAGTATTTTCGGAGGTTGATTGTTGTGGCTTATTTTTGCGTGTTCCTCGAAACCTCGGAAATCGTTATGTAGTCCTTTCTGAAAGTCTAAATGTCAGTGTCTTCATGTTGTCATGCAGCTTCTGTTTAAGAGATTTCTTTAATTTAATGGTTGAATTTTTATAGTAGTGTTAATAATATTGTTAGCAAAGCTTTTATTCCTTAATAAATTAAATCCGTAAAAAAAAGGCTTTTTTATTTAACTTTTTTTTCAGAACAGCTTTTGCTAATTGGTCTGAGACAGAAAAGCAGCAAAAAAGAGAAGCAGTATGTATTTTCTGATGTTGTGTGATAACCTTTTACTCAACGCTTTGAAATCTATCCCTTTCTAACAGATTAATGGCACCAGGCAGCGTGATTCAGTTCGTCCATAAACACATGGGTCTGGTCCCAGGCTGGGGTGGCGCGGCACGACTCGTCCGTATCGTTGGAAGCCAGAATGCACTGAAGCTGCTTGGCGGCGCTTTGAAAGTGGACCCTGAGCTCGGCCTGAAAGTTGGGCTGGCGGATGGCGTCCTGGAGGCTGACCGGGACGCTGAGAGTGCTGGCCCTCCACTGCAGCAGGCGGAAAACTGGCTAGACCGCTACACCAAAGGACCCATCCCCGTGATCCAGGCGGTAAAAAAAGTAGTGCTGGCAGGAAGAGAGCTGCCCATCTCTGAAGCTCTGAGGACAGAGAAGGAGGTGTTCGGAACGGTGTGGGGCGCTCCAGCTAATTTACAAGCCTTGGCCAGCAAGTCCAAACACAAGTAGCTCAGCCAGGATTTGTCCAGATTGACTGAGACGTGTGCTGTTATAGGTCAGAATTGGCGAGATTGCAAACAAAGAGACTGACTGATGTTTGTTTTTAAAATGTAAAGAATTGCGACCAATTCGAATACTTTTGTGTTTAAATAACTAATACAGAATGACAATTATGTACTTTTGGGGGGTTTTGTTTTTCTGTTCGCTTATGCTATTTGGATGATCTGACTGGCAACTTGTCCTTTAGTGTTGAGGCTAGAAACTCGGGAGGATTTTAATGAAGCCAGTGTTGATAATGCAGGTGTTGATGTTCAAAGCCTCGCAAGAATATGAAAATTTCACCCGAAGGTTGCATTAAAGTGTGGTAAAAATCAAAATGCTGCCTTTTACAGTGTTTTAAGACAACCATCTGATTCGAGAGAGGTTTGTCGTATCTTCAGGTCATTGAACTCCCTCATGGACCACAATTACCTAAATAAAGAGAGAAATTCTGCCATCCTGAAGATTCTCTTAAAACAGTGTAAACTGTGACATTTAGACGGGATATTCTTCTCAATCACTTATTGGGTTTCTGTCCAAGCCGACATACCAGGTCACTGATTCAGGTACTGGGACACATATTTGTGCTTAAGTAAAGAAATAAAAAGAGTCATTTTCTAATGTCACTTGAAGTAACAAGCTCAGAAATGTTTTCTTTTATAAACAAGCTTGTAAAAGCCGGTGCTTTCCTGGCTATACCTGCCTCCCCTGTGGGCTGATATAGAGTATTTTCTAAAACAGGTGAACTCATCTTTAAATAGAAAAGCTACCTAAATCTCAGCGTAATTTGAGACTGTATTGAGACAATACTCTGGGTGAATACGTCACATTGTATGTATAACAAGAAAAACATTTTTATTCAATTTAAAGACTCACACGCCATTATGGCGTTGTAGTAATCACTTTGCTTGTTTTACATGTAATGCCCACTTAATGGTACAGTAGAGCAAACAAACCATCTAGGAGTGGACCATTTAGTTGGAAAGCTACATCCTTCCATCACTAGTAAACAACCACATACTGCAACAGAAATCTGCATCTTGTATTAGACTGGGGTTAGCTTTACCATGTCGGGTTGGGATTGGATTGCATTCTGAGTGATAACAGCTTTATAGAAGCCTGCTGTGAGCCGAACACTAAAGCACAGATGTAATTTTCATTTGCAGATGTATCTGAGCAGTAACGGAAAACCGCAGATGTGCTCAGACTGCAGTAACAGGGTAGAGCCCTGGAGGCTGGCTGACCTTCATCTCATGTTACAGTTGCAGAGGTCAAGTTTCCTGACTGGAAACAAACCTGCGAGCAAGCTACCAAAAACCCTCAAAATGAACACAATGTCCTGGTTAGTAGCTCTGATGAGGGAAATATCCTGCAAAAATAATTTAGCAATAATAAAGATTATGTTCTATTATTGTTTTAATACATTGTCTTTAGTCTCAAAAATAAAATTAATCTTTGTTATAACAAAGCCATCTTATCTAACATAAGTTAAAGAAACTGTGATTTTTATAGATATTCAAAAACCCTATACATTTATGTTAAAGACAGATGTTAACCAAAACTGAATAATCCCTGGTGCTAATTAAATAAAATAACTTGGTACTATTGAAATTTCAATTAAAGAAACAGAAACAGTTCAATTAAGTTTATTTCTATAGCACCGCTTTACGATATGTTTTCTAAAGGAAATTTACAAGAAAAATAGTTCAAATCTTAACACATTCCAATTGATCCTAGTCATGAAATCAATTTTTTTTGATAGTTTTAAAAGGATTTTAAAAGGTTTTAAGACTGAGGAAATCCAGCATTGAGTAGCCCAGTTGCAGTATTTCCTCCTGGACCAGCAAAATGAGACTCCCCTTCAACAGGAATAAACCTCCAGCAGAACCTTGGTCAGTAGGAGTGGCTATCTGCTGCGACTGGCTGTGTTCGAGAAGACAGAAAACAACAAAAGAACCACAGAACCTCATGTAATAGTACTTTCTGTGACCAGGTGCAGCTTCTATGGAGAGAAAAGATAATAATGGTTTTAATAACAGCAGCTAAAGCAAATTGGGTATTAAAAAAAAGGAGTAGAGTGAGGCAAAGTGGTTGGTTTCTCCCCCAGCCCCAGAAGGCCGAAAGCGGCATAACTGTAGAGATAGAGCAGGATAACCAAATTTTCTAGAATGAGACACGAGAAAGGTGGAAACAGGGGGAACAGGGCTGAATGATCACATTGGTTCAGTCTAATCACTCTACCTCCTAACCCTGCCATATACATCCAAAAACTGGAAAAACACAACAGATTTTAACTATAAGCTTTATCAAAGGGAAAAGCTTAAAGATTAGTGTTAAAACTAGACAGGGTGTCTGCCTCAGGGACTAAAGATGGGAGCTGGTTCCACAGGAGAGGAGCCTTATAACTAAAGATCTGCCTCCAATTCTACTTTCAGTAGTTCTAAAATAATATCAAATCTTACTACTATTGAAAAAGAGATTTAACTTCCATGAGGGTCAGAATATTAGCCGATAATATTTGATACATTAGTCATGCAAATTTGTAGCTTAGAGTATTTACTTTCATCAAAATAATTTAGAATTATGACAATAAGCTTTGTAGCCCTTAAAACTCTGGTCTCAATGATATTTTCTGATTTCGTTACTGTTTGTGGCAGAAGTGCATCAACACATTAAAAAAAATCTTATTAAATTCAGTTTCTGTATCTGATTTAGTGCTAAAAATCCCACTTTGTGTAACTGGCATCATGAAGAAGCCCCTTTGAAAAGGGCTAAAACGGCATGATGTTGTGGATTTTTAGCATTACAATAAAAAAAATTTAATTAAAATCTTGAGCCCTTATCGCTGACAATTAATCTCTCTGATGTCTAAAGAAAGTCCAGCACATTCAAACAGCAGATAAAACTGTTTATCTACTTATGGAAGGATGTTCTGACCGCACTGATGCATCCCTGACGCTTGTGCTCCTGGTTCTGATTCAGTTTGTTGGATAGTTGGTTGTTTCTCACATTAATAAAAAAAAGGTGAGGTCTGTTCTGGGGACAAATGTGGAATCTCTGGAGTTGATGATTGAAAGAGGAATTTTACATAAAAATCTATAAAATCCTAGACAACCCTGAACATCCTCTTCATGAGACTGTTATTGTAAAACAGAGGCTATTCAAAGGCTTCTTCAGCTTAGTTTCAAAACAGAACGCTACGGAAGATCTTTCCTGCCAACAGCCATCACCATCTATCCCAACTCGTCAGTAAAATGAGATACTCCAACATCATTTAATTTCCCTTTGGGATAAATAAAGTATTTTTGATTTTGATTGAATACAATAAGTTAGTTAGTAAGTTGGTTGCTTAGCGATGATAACTACGTTGAGGAAAAGCCTACCAAAATTGGGAGCGTGGTTATTGTAATACAAAACAAATTTAACATGTTATTCTCCAATATTACTTTTTTTTTTAAACATATATTTATTTTAAAGGGTTTGGGAGGCATAAACAAGAAAAATAAGGCTATTCAGTTAACAAATGTATCTACACTTTCCTGGTCAGTCGAGATCCAAGTAAAGTAAGTCCAATGTAGTTGAAGTTTTAAATCCTGATCGTTTTCGTCACTACAATAAGATGCGTTGCTTTGGTAAAATAGAAAATATATATGTTTTAACATGTTAAAATTAACAAGTTTACAAATATCTGGAGGTCAAAACAGTTCCACAAACTTTATTCTTCAGAATGGAAATTCAAAGAAGCAGATGATTTAATAGAAAAATAACATCCCTTGAAATCTCTCAAGGACGGCCAACAGCAGTGGCCTGTTTTTTGTTCTTTTACATCTTCAGACGTCACACATTGCAAACGAAAATAATAAAATTAGTTCTCCATATGCTCCCAACCAGACAGTAGTGTTTAAATAAAACTCAGTTCAAATAAGGACAGATCACACAACTTTGGACACAAATTGAGAATTGTTCAGTAAATGGCGTTAGGAAGAGTAATGAAGCTGCTTTAAAGTTAAAAAGGAAATCAAAATTCTTTAAGGTTGGACAAGCAATAAGATATATCAAACCTTGACTTCTAATGTTTACATTCACAACATTTTTTATTGACATTATTGATCTTTATCATACGTTTGAGTTTTAATCAACTAATCTGAAATGAAAATCAACTGCAAGGCAACCAGCTTCAGCTGGCTGCAAGATGAGCGCGTTGTTCAATGTTAAGCAAATAATTTAAACATCCAAGTATTTTTAGAAGCATGATGGAGGGTTTCCTATCTTAATGTTGATAAAAAGACACAAGTTTATCCAGTTCAGTTAACGGGGAGGATTTTGAAGGGAATGCTTTCATCATCATCCCAGAAAAAAACAAAACAGCTGAATGTGTTAGAAACTAATCAAATTAGTCAGATGACATCTGGAGCTGTTAAGATGATCACAATGCAGCCATTCAAAAAATATGACAGCAATGCTTTTTCCACCAAGAGTTGAAAATCTCACTCAGACTGAAAAAAAACCTTTAGGGTTCTGGTCTGAGTTAATTCAGAGAGTTTAAGACGTTTTTGAGATCCCAAACAGAATACAGTCATTACAAACGTTACAGGAGGTCTTTAACCTTCGAATGTCACATGTCGCCTCTGTCTTAGTGCTGACACACATAGTCTGAGAGCCTGACGGCCGTCTGGCCACGCGGCAAATGTAGACACTGAGAAAACAAATCAAGGGTCAGGTGTTGAAACATGAAATGTGGTGCTGTTTGAGTGTGAGCATGACGTGCCTCATTTCACTTGTACCAAATAACTCTCCCACCTCAGATCAGCATCTGATCAGCATAAATTAAATTGATCAGATTCACACTTCAGTCACCGTACTCTGGCCATCAGGCATTCTTGACCTCCCGCTGCTATGGGAGGGCAGTGGGGGAGAGCTGGACTCTGTGCGATGCGGCTCTCTGTCCTCTGGAGTAAGCCTTCTCCGCGGCAAGTCCTCCCAGGGCTCGGTGTGGTCGCCGTCTCCCCCTTCCTCTTCTTCGTCGTCGCTCCAGTCTCCAGATCCAGATTCCTCCACCGAGGCGTGAGGGTCGGAAGACCTGGAGGGGGAAGTCTCTTCCTCGTCGTCGTCTTGCCCCTCGCCTTCCCCGCCGTCCGACCTATCTTGAGAAGGGACGGACCTGGGGCTGATTTGCAGCTGAGAGAGAGCATCCTCCACGGAAGAGCTTGTACTTGGGCCCGGCTGGCCTCCCAGGGAGGTGGAAGGCCAGGCAGCGGCACCCTGTGGTTGAGCGACTGGCGTTGTGGTATCAGCCCCATCTGCAGAGTTTTCTCTGCCCGCTGAGCCCAGAGCCCCGGCGACTGAATCAGTGTCCAACCGCAGTCCAGCCACGCCCTTCTTGGGAATATCAATGACGTCCCTTTTCATCTTCCGTCTACGGCCGTGCTCATTGCGCCTATACTGCACCATGTTCTCCAAGTCAGCTACATACAAAAAGCCAGCAATCAGCATTTCCGCCGTCTTCTTTCCCTTGGAGAAAGCGTCCTCCAGCTCACGGCTGGTCCTCTCGTCATACTGCCACCAACCGTTGCGGCCCTCGTAGTACCACGCATGATCGCTCGCTGACCCGCTGCGGCCTCCTGCCGACGCTTTCAGTTCCTCCGGGGAGAGGAGCGTAGGCCGCTCCAGGAAGTCGTCCGGCACCTCCTGTCTGCAGAGAGCGCAGCGTTTGCTCTGCCAGGATGCGCCCTTAACACACAGGAAACAGAAGACATGATGGCATGGCAGCTGAACAGGGTGGACGCAGCTCTGCAGGCATATGGCGCACTCCGGCACGGACAGAGCAGGCGATGAACTGGAGCAGGAGGACTCTGCACCGCTCCCACTTCCACCGCCGCTGCCCCCACTGCTGCTGCCTTTCTTACTCGATGGAAGCGAGCTCGCAGAGTGGTCGACCTCTCCACAACTAGCCATCCTTGTCATGTGCTGCAAAAAAAACAAGAAAAATTGTAAGTTTTAATTTGTGATCAAAACTGGAATACATACACAGTACAAAACATGTCGCACCCACTTATTTCGTCGCTGTCTGACAATTGTTTTTAGATAAAACATTTCCTGTTTTACGTCACTTTAATTATTGATTGGCTAATCAATTGAATGATATTTGATTTGGTATGAATCTCTGAAACAAAGATGTTTACATATATTTAGCTAATACTTAAAACCGGGTCAGACATTTTGAACCTTCTTCCACAAGTGATGACGTCAGGGACTGGGGGCGGGGTTACGGAACAACTAATAGCCGGTAAACAGGTAAAGAGCGGCAGTTTTTAAACAACACTGGAGTTGCTTGTGCGACAAAAGAAACAAAATGGACCTGAAGTGAAAACAGAAGTGGTCAGTGGAGGAGAAAAACGTCCTCCATCGAAATGCAGTCCAGACTTGCTCGATTGCAGCGTTTTGCTCTTCAGCAGCAGCAGTTGCAGCACGACGTAGCCTTTCATCTTTCATCGGTTCTTTGACGGTTCGCACATGCAACCAGCTGTTAACCGGCTCTAACACCAGCGAGGAACCAGCCCTTGATGGAAATGAGTTATTAAAGGTCTGAAACCTTTGAAACTTTTCTGCAAGTGTTGCACACCTGCAGTTTGACATGTTTTCCACTCTTTAGCCACCAATTATTTAACCTTCCCAAAGATTCTCAGTTGGATTTAGATCTAGATTTTAAATGGGCAGTTTTAACAGAGGACTTTGTTTTGATCTAAAACATTTAATTGAGTTTACTGTTATCCTTCTAGGGTTCAAAAAAGGCTTGTTACTGCACTTCTCAGCATTTAGCCCTCCCAAAATGGTGAGCTGCCACCACCAGCTATCACTCTGGAGAAGGGGTGTTCAGGTCAGTTTTCCATGGAGCACTTTTACCAAACATATGCTAATTTAGAAACATGGCTTTTTGCTAAAATGTCTCGGTTGCCTTTTAAATGTAGCTTCCTTCTTGCAACATAAAGGCTAGATTTGTGCAGATTCCAAGTAGTATGTCTCAAGTCACTAGATTGTCCCAGCTAACCAGTGGATCTCTGCAACTAATTGTAGAGTAGGTATCGTAACATAAGGATAGCATTAATGCTCTGACGTTTAAAGTGCCATACTCTTTCCATATTAGGACTAATAATTAATAGTTTTAAAAATGCTTAAAGCTTTATTAAAACATGTAAAGTATAAACATACTAAAACTAAAGACCACACAAGAGGACTGTTAAATATTTGGATGACTTCTTAAGGCAAATTGCTACATTTTTACCTTTTTCTTTTAGAGTAAAGACAACACACCTTTCAGACACTCATAAATTCATCTAGCTTATTTTTAAAGGTATATTACAATAACAGAGTACTTTGTGTTTATCTATCCCCAAAATAAGTTGAAGATTGTAGGGACGTATGTGACAGTAGGATCACATCACGGTAACACATACATCGCTTTTACTCACTGGGTTGTCAACCCTCACCTAAAGTTGTCAGAGCAGATAAATCATCAGGTCTTCTGGTACTTCAGATCACTCACTGGAAAAACATAAAAGAGGAAAAAGAAAGCAGATAAAACACGGGTACCTTGCAGTGTGACATCGAGGTACTTATTGGAACTTTTATTGTTTACCCTGTGAGGCAAAGAAGTGAATTGTGATTCATGCATTTAAAGTTAAAAGCTAGAAGTTCACGAAAACAAAACTTAGCTGTGGGTGATATGAATGGATTATGTGGGAGAACAAATTAACTATGTAAAACTGAAGAGCTGAAGCCACATTTTGGTGAAATACTCCCAGCAACTGTCCTTATGATGGGGGATGAGACAGAAACAATAACGAATTTCTTCCACTCCGGGCAATTTGTTAAGCTAACGAATAGCAGCTTCGCAACACCGTCTAGTGTCATGTTTAACCTATACAGTTTAAACAGCATTCACATTTTAAAGAGGTAAAAGCCTTTCTGTTAGTAAAATCCGCTGTGGTTAGCTAAGGCTAGAAAGGCTATAAAGGCTAAGCGTCCAGCCTCCAGTAAATAGACGGGTCTCAACTGACGCCACTAGCCTGTATAAGCAGCGCGTTGTAAAAAAGGAGAGAAGATAAAACACAGACACCAAAACGATTAAATGCCCACCATATCTTTGAATCCGTTTCTGGCGGTATTATCAGATCCGTGTGAAATACAAACACGTCGACTTCCAACGTTAACTGGCTTTGTTTTCCTCTCAAAGCTGAAAACGACGGTACGTAAAAGCACGCGCTTACGTCACTGAACGTCCACTTGGCATGGACCAATCAGAAAAGAAGACGTTTTGTTTATTTGTTTCAAGGAAAAAAGTAAAATGAAATGGCTTTTAAAATTTTTAATTTTGTAGGAAATTAAAACTAAAACATAACAATATTTCAAAAACAAAAATACAAGGTTGAATTACAGTCGAGAATAATTAAGCTAGGTAGTTTAACTTGACTGGGTTTGAGGAGGGGTATTGAAAGCAGAGATAACCAAAATATATTTTTAGTAGCTGTAGAAACCATAAATGATGCTGTGAAAGTGGCAGTATAATATAATGTTATTCAGTAATAACTGTGACAAACATGGACTCACCCAGAAATCAAGCCCTTCTGGAAGAGTGGCAAAAGTAAAGCCAGCATATAACAGTAATATAGGGGGAACAGCAGACCTATGTAAGGTGTTTTATACAGATGTGAACTTTGAACCTTTTGACCTTAGATGCAAGGCATATTCCTCAGCCGATGAATAATATCGTACATCAATTTAAGCGGATAGTTAAACATAAAGGTGTCAGCATCATGCTGTGGTTTTCTGGTTGATTGGAATATGCATGAATTATTACAGAGCAAAATTTGTTCTAAGTTTCAGGATTTTTATGTTATTTTTAGAACAGAGAGAAAACTTCACAAAAGTCACCTAACCATTAAAAAGAAGGGGAGGTGGGCATACAAACATTTGTTTGAAAACACGTGGTTATATGTTTAAAGCAAACCATTTTTAAAACAACATTCATTCAAAGAAAACCCCCATTCAGACCATTTCTAAAAGGCATTAAAATCCTAATTGCCGGTGGGAGACCTTTTTATTAATCAGTTCCACATAAAACATCTTCTAACTTCTAATGTTGAAAATAAAGTCATATGCATGAATATGAAATAGAAAGAAGGTGATACGTGCTTTCAAGCATTCTTTAACTTTTCTTTGCAAAATGGTGACATGTGGGCATCAGCTACCAAATTTCGCCACAGATTCTCAATTCAATTTAGGATGGACTCTGGATGGCTAATGCAGTAAACATATCGCAATCTTTACTATTCCATTTTAACTATCCTTAAGTGACAGGTTTGACATTGTATTTGTTTTTGCTTCAAATAAAAGTAAATTGAACTAAACTGGATGTTAGTTAGGGGTATGCAACAATACATAATACACTAGAAATGATTTTCAGACATTTTTTTGTGTTCATTTGTATTCAAATATGAAATAACTCTACTGAAGAATGTGATAGCAAAGTGAGTAAAACGTGAGTGTTCAGATCCACCCTCCGACCAGCAGGGGGCAGCGCCGCTCGGGCGACGTCGTCCGCAGTAAACTAACCAGAAGTAAAACCAGGAGTGTTCCTGTTCACCCGTTGCCAGAGGACGTTGGTGTCACCGAGGAAAGCTGTCCCGACGACTCTTTCTTTTTCCGCCAAACTACCCACAAAGAAAAAGACCCGAAAAGCGAAGATGTTTTCCCGCGCCGTGAGACCCTTCGTCAGTATGGCCCGGAGCCTGTCCACCACCTCGCAGAACCACGCCAAGGTGGCGGTGCTGGGCGCCTCGGGCGGGATAGGCCAGCCGCTGTCAATGCTGCTGAAGAACAGCCCGCTGGTGAGCCAGCTTTCCCTCTACGACATCGCTCACACGCCCGGCGTGGCCGCCGACCTCAGCCACATCGAGACGAGGGCGAAGGTGAGCGGCTACATCGGGCCCGACCAGCTGGACGCCGCCCTGCGGGGCTGCGAGGTGGTGGTGATCCCCGCCGGCGTGCCGAGGAAGCCCGGCATGACCCGCGACGACCTGTTCAACACCAACGCCACCATCGTCGCCAACCTGGCAGACGCGTGTGCGCGCAGCTGTCCCGAGGCCATGATCTGCATCATCGCCAACCCTGTGAACTCCACTATCCCAATCACGTCGGAGGTGTTAAAAAAGCACAACGTTTATAACCCCAACCGGGTGTTCGGGGTCACCACCCTGGACATCGTCAGGGCCAACACCTTCGTGGCGGAGCTGAAGGGCTTAGACCCGGCTCGGGTCAACGTGCCAGTGATCGGTGGCCACGCCGGGAAGACCATCATCCCGCTGATCTCCCAGTGCACCCCTAAGGTCGAGTTCCCGGCCGACCAGCTGACGGCCCTGACGGCGAGGATCCAAGAGGCCGGCACGGAGGTGGTGAAAGCCAAGGCTGGGGCCGGATCCGCCACCCTGTCCATGGCCTATGCGGGCGCCCGCTTCACATTCTCCGTCCTGGACGCCCTTAACGGGAAGGAGGGCGTGGTGGAGTGCGCCTTCGTCAGGTCGGAGGAGACGGAGTGCAAGTACTTTTCCACGCCGCTGCTGCTCGGCAAGAACGGCATCGAGAAGAACCTGGGCCTGGGCAAGCTGTCTGCGTTTGAGGAGAAACTGGTTGCCGACGCCATCGGAGAGCTGAAGGCGTCCATCAACAAGGGCGAGGACTTTGTGGCCAACATGAAGTAGGCAGGAGTCTGTCTGAGTCCAGAAACCAGCTGCGATGGATAATTTGTTTTTGTCTTAAAAAGGCATCAGACTAAAGATCTATCAGTGTTTCCTCTCTTTTTTTTTTCTGAAGGCAGTCATTTTGAAATTTCCCCGGTCTTTAAAACAGCTTTATCCTGTGTGTATGATTGTACCCATTGATTACTGTACTGTAAATTCAGTTTTTTTTGCAAATCTATATGCAGTCTGTATTTGTATAGACTTTTCTGCTGTGAACAAGGAGGGATCGTTGTCATGATAGCTGATGCACGGTTATTTATCGAGAGCAAAATATTCACCCCATCAATAAACGGTATCTTTCAAACGTGTCCTTTCTTTTATCTGTTTTGCATAGATAGGATGTGGAAGTACCTGATCAGCAAGAATGGACACTTTACTAAGGACTTTTTTTTACTTGATTATTGAACATAAGTGCGATATGAAATCTTTCATGACAATTATAGATAAAACAGAACTATATTTCTCAACAAGAGCTACAAAATTGGCTCTCTTAACAGTTCTTGGATGAGTAAGAACAAAGTTTTTGTTTCCATAGCTGTTAAATGCTAAATGTAACCCTTTCGTTGTCTGAAGAGGTTTGATGGAGCTGAAATATCCTTGGACAAACAACACAACCAGATAGAAACCCCTACAACTTTATTTTACATAGTTATTTTTGTTCGGATCAATTAACTTTATTTGGAGCACAAAACCTATTTACACAATAAGAGAAAACTTAACACTTTCCTTGATAAACTTTGCTGTCACTCACAGATGTACATTTTCAGTTTTAGACTTAGCGCTCGGCTTTCCCTACATCTGTGAGCATGAAGCTGGTAACACCTAATACTCAGATTTTTGTTCTTTACAGGATATGCACCAGATAGAGAGATCTACATAACAAGTACAATAATAATAAACAGTTCTACACACATTGTCTTGCAGAAGTATTTATACACCCTGAACCTTCTCCCATCCAGATATTTGAATATTTTTGTATGAACCAATAAAATGGGGAATAATTGTGAAGTTGAAGTTAAAGGATGTATGGCTGCATTATATTTAGCTCCATCTTCCCATCATGTTTGATCAGTTTCCCTATTAATGGTAAAGTTATGTGAGAGTACAGTATCGTCAAGGTGACGCACAGTTTCCATCGTTTTTATCTGTGTGTAAAGCATTCAGTATGTGGCATAAAATCGTTTAACGATCGTTGCACCCAATGTGTTTTGGGGTTAAGCAGGAGACTTAACGGCTTTGTCACAACTGCTTTCTGCTTTCCACTTGTCCATGATAAGAGATAAGACTTGATTATGATCAGATTAAATTATACACAGCAAGTAATTTTAAAATTAGGTGACATCCGTAGACAACAGGTTATGCTGGACTTTATTTACACATATTAAATTAAAAAGGGTACTATCATAATCTTAACATTTTTATTTGTAGAAAAAAGAGGTAAAATGCATAAAATGTTGAAGGGCTACGAATACTTTTGTAAAGGGCCATGATGTTGTAAAATCTACATTTGAAGCCAAACATACACATTATTGTACCAAAGCTCCATTAAATAACCATATGAACAAGCACATACTGTAAGTCTCTCTCTTTCTGTCAGTTTGTCTCAATATGCAGTCACCATTACCCAGTTTCCCAACAGCAGTGTCCCATAGAGCTTTCACGTGAGACACTTTGATCGGTGATGTAGTTTTTGAGATTAAAAGGGCTTTTAGTAGTTTGTAAAGTGGCCCCATAACACTGATGTGAAAAACTGTTTGTTGAAACCATACAAGTAGCAGCAACACCCCTGTAAGGAGGGGTCAAAGAGGGACAAGGATGATCGGGTCGTGAGTCGAGGGGATTGAGGATGCCAGGGAGCAGGAATGAAGAGAAGACTGGCAAAGGGGTTTCCTCTTCTGTCCCTAGATTTATTGCATGGGGCCATATTCAGGAGAGATTGTCTGTGAGTTGTGGCCTCTTCGATGTCTGTGCTCCGTTTTGTTCCTGTTATCAGAGTCTTCACGTTCCCCCGCCTCCCTGTCTCGCTCCCTCCTCCTCTCCCTTCGGCCCTCCTGGCTCTCCTTGTCTTTGCGATTGTTTTGATTCCTCCTCTCTTTTCGGTCAGACTTTCTCCGTGTTCCTGTAATGATGGCAGTTCAGGAAGATTATTACTGTAGGTCAGATGAGTTCCTTATAAAGTAAAACATCAGTATATTTGCACTGATTTCATTGCATAATTTTCACCATTTTGAATAAATTCTAAAAACTGCATAAAAATGATATTTTCCACACCTAAAACCAGATATTACATGTATAATATAATCTGTTTAACAAACACAACCCTTTTCCCACTTTCCTAAATCCAACATTTGCTGTTTCAGGTCATTTAGGATTGATTTTTTTTATTTTCATTTGCTTAATACCCAACTAAAGAAAAAAAAAGAAAAGAAGAAAAAACACATAGTTTTAAGAGAACGTTTTATGTGTTTTATGACTTTTCTTCTTCAAGTACAAAAGTTTCCATCTTGTAAAATCAATTAACATTTAAAGGTCAATTCAATACTTTTGGGTTGAATATATGTGGATATATTTGAACGTAACATCATAAACCCACTGCCTCTCGTCATTGGGATATCAAAAGAAATCCTCTTAAAATTTCGGGAAGATAATTGTGCATGTTAATTAGTCTTATTTTTTCACCGTGTACAATTTTTAGATAGTGGAGGATGCAACATTTATCTGTTTGAATAAAAACAACCAAGTGTAAATATCATGTAAATGTCTGCCCATCATACTATAAAGAAAAAAAGAAGAAAAAAAAAGAAACTGTTGCTCAGATGTGAACGAGTTTTGGTTCTAAATTTATGAATAAACCCTCAATTGACATCAACACGCCTGGCAAAGCTTTATGTGTTATAATGTAATATTATCTACAGTGAAACAATTCCAGGTCCTTTGTGTTTAAAGACATGTTTTGATCTGATTTACAAAGAGTAAAGTTCCTTAACATCATAACAATCACTGAATTTGGAGGAAAATGAGGAAACATGCAAGCTGAAGATTATCCTGGCTGTCATGTTGTCTCAAGAGATCAGACAAGACATTTAACTTTGGGCACAAGTGGTTCTTCTAGAATCAAGAATCAAGAATCAGTTTATTTATATAGCGCCAATTTACAACAGGTGTCGTCTCAAGGCACTTTACAAAAAATCAATTAAAATCAAGGATATATTCTAACAAATCAATTTGAAAAAGTTTCCAACCTAAGGAACCCCAGCAGATTGCATCGAGTCATTGACTTGCAGCATTCACTCCTCTGGAATCAGCAGGCAGAAACAATGGCTTGTGTTGTCGTTGACTTTACAGCAATCCCTCATACTGAGCATGCATGTAGCGACAGTGGAGAGGAAAAACTCCCCTTTAACAGGAAGAAACCTCCAGCAGAACCAGGCTCAGTACAAG
>JAVLVB010000072.1:1032286-1052766 GCA_032876305.1 Orestias chungarensis | reverse complement strand
GAGTGAGACATGAAGAAGGTAGAGCAAAGGAGAACCGTCTGTCAAGACTGAGTTCCTCCCCCAACCGGATTAGGCTGTCTTCTCTACCTCTTCCTAACTATAAACTTTATCAAACAGGAAGGTTTTAAGCCTAGATTTGAAACTAGACAGGGTGTCTGCCTCACGGACTAAAGCTGGAAGCTGGTTCCACAGGAGAGGACCCTGATAACTGAAAGATCTGCCTCCCATTGTGCTTTTAGAGTCTAAAAAGACAATGATTCTTTGTATACAATCAAATTAATGATAAAGGGGACAACAAGATCATTTTTTTTGAGTAGTCCTAACAAAGTCCTAACCTTGGCTTCATTGAAAATTTCTAGCAAGACCTGAAAATGTCAATATGTTTTTGACCAGTAGGTGTCAATCTTTACCAAGAAATGGTTGCTCCAACGTCAGCTTGTCAGCTGTTGTGGCATTTTGCATGTGATGAGCAGACCTTTGTCGAGAATAGAAAGCCTTTAAATAAACCCCCGCCCCCAATTTTATCTGTACTTGCAACACTGTCTCATAAACAAAAGTGGGAGTTTTTGGAATGCTGAAGGTTTTATCTCTGCTAGAGCCTCTGTTATTAATGATAATAACAAGATCTACCCTCAGGGAGGTTGGAGACAGGACCTGCGAGTGAAAGCAGAGGAGGCCCTTTCCTGTTGTTGTACGGGTGGCGCTCATGTGTGAGTGGAACGGAGCAGCACGGCTTGCTGTTGGCTGCCTGTTTGGGGATTGTGAAACTGCTGAAGTTGGCAGTAGGCTCAGACACAGAGCGAGAGAAAAAGAAAGATCTGCCTCTCCTGTCTGCAAGCGTTTGCCTCCTGCCTCATCCCCAACAGGCATTATTCAAGTCAAGTCTCTGGTTGGGTATAGAAACATGTCCGACTTACAGCGACTTCTTAACTAATATACAACTTTTTCTGCTAGACCTTTTAAAAGCAAAGGTGGTCTTGAGAGGGAAATGGGGAAACAACAATGTTTAAGCATTGACTCCAACATGACTGCTTGTTTTCAGTAAAACAAGTGATAGTAAAGGAAGCTGGTTTCATGGCTGGATGAACCAATGGATGGATGGATGGGTGGATGGATGGGGTAATGTGGTGCACTGACTCATCCAGCGTATGCCCCCATCCTCTATAAACACAGGAAGTCCCCTTCACTCCCATTGTTTTCTCTGTCCTGACACCATAACTATTTACAAGTTCAGTGGATTAGTCATACTGTAGCCCCAGTGCCTTTGTTGAATCAGAGCAGAAACCTAATCCATGCCAGTGGTGAGATGATTAGCGGACTGTTTATCAAGCCAACATACATTTGGTTTGCTGGAACAGTTTCCGACAGGCTAAGTGTAAACTGTGAGTAGACGTGTGGATAACGGTCCCTAAACGAGACACCTGTATTGTTTTAGAATATTTATCGTAGGCAGTCTTAAATTTCCATTTGTTATGAGTTGCTTCTAAGGGTTAGTTATAAGTAGCTTGGCTTGTTAACAAAAAAATGGGGTTAATTTTCTTGGAACATATGTGGGTCTATTTAATCAATTTAGTCTTATGGTAATGTTTTAGCAGTCATTTGCATGGATTCTTTTAACAAAATATTACATTTTCATTTACATTTTGAATAAGGGCGAAGAATCTTCCATACGTATCAGCAATATTTGCTGCCCACTCCATTCTATAAGAACTACACATTTCTACCTCAGTATCCACTGTGATCATGTATGTTCTATATGATACAGTATGTTATATCTCTGCACCTTATACTCACCACTCACTTTAGATTATACCGTATCGGTATTGCATTGTCTTGTCTTAAATTGTCTTATGTCTACTGTATATATTGTATTTATTGTAGCGCTTTTAGTTTTTTTTAGTTCTGTTGTACTTTGTTGTCTATTGTATTGTTATTCCATGTTGCACCATGGTTACGGAGGAACGTAATTTCATTGCACTGTGTACCTGTACTCAGATGGAATGACAATAAAAGTCTGTTGACTTGACTTGAACTGTAGGCAATAGGGTTAGTTTAAGCATCTGACCATGATGTCTTCTCTTCAACTCCCTTTGGAGGTTGTCTGTTCGGGATTCAGTCTATCTCTGTGTTAGAATCAGATCTTGGTGGAGGATCTATAAGTTTCTTTTGACCTTGCAACCCTTTGGAATGGATACCTCCACAATCCTTTTTTACTGATCTAGTCAAATACACGTATAGTTTGAGAAGACCGTAAGTTTCCACGTCAAATTCTTATCCTAAACATTGGTAGATTTGAGGCAGAACGTAGATAGATTTATTTGTCTTCAAGACTGGATCATTTTAGGCTATACTATGGCATATTTTGGTCAGGGATAAAATAGAGAGAAAAGTCGATTAAACAATTAATACACACACCTAATGCTGTGGTAATCTCAGACATGACGAATAGCAGTTGCAAGAACATCTTCCATTTGGTATTTGTTTCCAAGCACAAGTTTGTATGTAACAACAGGTTGTGGAAACAAACACAAAGTACAGCACTCATCTAAGCTGGGAACATGAAACTACTGAAAAGAACAAAGGGAGAGAAAGCTAGAAAAATGAAACCCATGGGGTGGTAATAAATGAAAACCCATCATGTTCATCAAGTGTTCAGAGGGATTTTTGAAGGGACACCGTGAGTTTTATGTTATTACATCCTCTGTGGCAGCCGTTCTAGTAGTGGGGGAGCCTTTGGCGGGAGAAAGACCTGGATTAAAGGCCTTGGGCTGTCCCACAAGTGGAATGCCTGCTGCAAGGCTACCAGGATGTCACGATGGGGGTTGTGTTGTAACTAATACTCACTCACTCATAAATATATGTATATGCTGAGTAGATGACTTGTGGTAACTTGTGCAGCTATTTGTGTGTCTTTTTCTTCTGTTTCTTTGTATTTGTGTTTATTTGTGTAGACAGGTAAACTGTGTATCCGATAACAGAGACTTGAAAGATGAAGTTTAGCACTACAAAAGGACAAATTAATCAGAAGTAAATTTAGAGAAGACAAATGAGTATGTGGGGGTCTGCGTATTCACAATCTGTTGATTATGCTGAGGCTCAACTGAATTTTAGCTCTTATAAATGTGGGATGTTGGAGGAGATATCTTAACAGAATCCTTAATATGATAGTTATACTACTTGTTCTTGAATTTATTCTCTACTTTCTAAGCAAATAAGCTTCTGTATTACTCAACAGTGTAAAATATATCAAGAAATAAAGGCTCTGGATAATTACGGATAGATTTTCCTGATTGTATATGGATTATATACAAAATAAAAGTTATTCCTTAATTATCTAACTATGAACTCAATTAGCAAATCTTTGTTTGATAGGTGCTGACTGATGGTCAAGCAAACCCTCCCACAATTAGTAAATGCATAAAAACTATGAACTCTGCAGGATAAAAGTATCCAGATTTAAGATGAAGGCAGAGTAAAATGCTTTGATTCATACAAAGGGTAAGTACTTAATTTCCTCTGTTTTGTTAGTTTCAAGACAACATCTCTATTTAAGGACCTGTGGTACATTTTCTTTCTTTTGTAATATAGTCATCAGAATCATAAAACTAAATCTCAATACAAACCTAAAGTTGGAATCGGCCAAACAATCTGATCGATTCACCTCTAAAAATACTTGGACATGAAAAGGAGAAAAAGTTGTGGGAAAAAAAAATGGCCAATTACAGGAAGAGGAAGAGGAGATGGGGGGCAGAGGGGAGAGTGGACCCTGAAGGAGAATGCACAAAAAGAGGAAGAAGGGAAGAGGATGGGAAGAAGGATGTATCAGAGTTGGAGTGCTGTTGGAGGATTACTGGGGGCTCTCTGAGGTCAGGCCACTGACCCCTTAGCGTGTGCAAAACGTAAACACTAAGGAGAGGATGTGCCCAGGCAGATAATTAGCTTCCATTCACTCTGGAGTCTCTTGGAGATCAGGCAACTGAGTAATCATCAGCGTAAAACTGATAAGCATGGTCTACTCTCTTTGTCTCACTCTGGTATGGCTCCGCTCAGATCAGAGGCAGTCAAACCGATATTAAATTCTCCAATCTTGGTTTGAATGAATTTAGGTGGCACCACAACACTGATGTGGGGGTCTGATGATTTTGTTGTTGGGGTTCTGCATGTCGGTCAGTTGTGTATGGGATGAGCACTGAGATACTGCTAGACAGCATTTAAATGGGAGACAGAGGTTATGTTTCCCAGTGCATTCTAACTACTATTTTATTTGATTCAGAGCACATAGAAACATGTACAAGTAAGCATTTGTTCAGTTGTGTGGCCCGTTTAAAACACAGACAGTCTAGCTCAAGCTGGAGGTGTGCAAATATGTTCTGCTTTGCATTTATGTGTGTGTGTGCGGGGCAAATTATCATGTGTGTGTATTAGCAGCTGTGGGATAAACCTATACTGATCCCCTGGTCACCTCGTGCCTCCCAAGAGGAGGATGTTGATGTTGAGCTGGCTGTCTCTGCTTCAGAGTCAACTGCTTTTTGCTGCATCATACACACACATGCACACTTGTACAAGCCCAGTGTTTGTTCTGTAAGTGTGAGGCCCCAAGGGACTGGATCTCAGCCTCCTGCCCTGTCTGCAATCTGTCATATAACACTGCAGAACCCCAGAGGAAAAACAACCAGCCTTAGCCGACAACCAACCACTTTGGTACCCACACACACAAACACACACCAAAAAACCTCAAAGTGGTCGTAAATGTGCCGCAGGGTGCAGATTTCAAAAAGACAAACCTTGCCTGAAAGTAGTTTTCACCCGTTCATTAGCAATAATCACACTATTGTTTATTTGCTAAGAGCACAGTGAGATGTTTTACTGTTTTAAAGCCAAAGGGGGTCTGGTAGGAAAAAAAAAACACAGCATGCCCATTGCAACATCACCCATGTGTACTCCCCCCACTGTCCTGACTGCAGCCACAATGACAGTCCTCTGAGTAAACAGTCATAGTCCTGAGCGGAAGACAGGCTTGTTCTGGTTGTACAAACTGAAGCAGAGCGGTCTGGAATGCATAGAGCTGAATCTTTGCCATGTGTTCCAAATAAACTGTTGGCAGTGAACCTGAAGGATTGCTCACAATTACTATTGGCTGGATTAGCTGTTCTAATCAATGAACACAGTTTTGAGGATGACTTTCGCCTAAGGTTTCTTCAATAAGTAGATAAAGACAGCTACTTTTCTTACCTGGACATCGCTTCTTCTTGACAAGACAGTCTTTGACCTCAGATATCTCAGGGCAGGGATTGCCAAAAGGGGAGGGATACTGCAGGACCTGCCTTGTGCGAGTCTCCTGACCGCGTCTGAAGCCGCAGGTCCTGCCTGACCGAGAGCAGGGGCTCCACTCACTCCACTCGCCCACCTCACAGTGCACTAACAGAGAGAGGGAGAGGTCATAATGAGAAAGGTTCACTGCATATCAAAATTAGTCTCCTTTCCTCAAGACTAAAAAATATTCTTCCATTGAAAACATTTGTATGTACTAAAAACATTTTTAGGGAATTTTACCTCATAGAACAACACGAAGCAGTAAATAATGGTGCGTTTTGTTTGACTTGGACGTCCGAGATCGTTGCCTAGCAAAGTTCTCGGACGTCCGAGATAAATTCGGACGTTTCTCTTTCTTTCTCGGATGATTCCGAAGAGACCGAGGCAAATTTCTGACTTGGATTTCAAGATGTTTGCGCCCACTGTCACTTGCAAGTACTGATTTTCATTTTCAAGTACTGATTTCAACCACTATGTTGGTTTAAATGACGATTTCAGTTACCCATATGACTTTTTTTTCCTGCGTCCGTGTTTCCAGTGAAAACTTGTGTAAAACTGGTGTTGCTAAAGGATTGCTAGCAGAAGATAAACAATAAAACAAAGTGAAAATCACATGGGGAATAAACGAAACTGGTGTTTTTCATGTCTTCCGAGTCGGACATCGGACAGTTTAATAAAACGCTCGAAGTGGAAACGCAGATTTGTTTAAATATAAAAATTCCAGATACCGTTAAAATTATTTTCGTCATTTTCTGTCTTTGCAATCCAGAAAAACCTTAGAAACTTTAGGTGGTCATAATCTGTTCAGTTCTTGCCCAGGATCCCTACTTGAATCTGATTCAAAACATCCCTCTATGCCTCGGCATCCATGGTACAAGACAACCATTAGCCTAGTCTTAAGGCTTTTGACCTTTCTTTCAGAATTACCATCGACCTCTATCCTCAATAAGTGTTAGTAGCTTTTCTGCTGAAGAATGGCATTCATTCAGCATGACCCCTCCATCCATTACCAATGTTTTTTGTTTCATCTGACCAGAGTACCTGCCTCTATATTTCCTATGGGCCATCCCTGAGTTAAGGGGTAAACAGTGGAAGAGCTTATTCAACCCTTGAATAAAGTCCAGATTTGCGGAGTCCACAACACATAATCCTTCTGTTAACATATTCTTGTGAAAATATATACATTAATATAGATTAATTAAACACACACACTAATGTTTTCAGGCATCACTTAAGTTAATGATAATAACCTGCCACTTGAAGCCAATGGAAACACAACATTTGAGATTAGAATATGACATCAGAACAATAAAAAAATAAACAAATATACTTTGGTAATAGGAAACTTTTAATAGGAAAAATTTACTTTATTGAATATTCTTATGAAGTTAAAAAGCTAATTTTAAACTAATTTTGGAGTAAAGTTTTTAGAATGAATCCCCATGAGCTTTGCCAATAAGGATATTTTAGTTTATTTTAGTTTTATTTATTTTCCTTAAGACTACAAGATACCCACTTCTACGTGGGTAAAATTGGGAACAAAAGCAAATTAAAAATATTTAATGTTATGTTCTGGAGAAGGATGACAAACTAAATATGTCTCCTCAAATATATAAATTGAATCTATGATTTGTTACTTTTAACAGTGAGCTTTTTTTTTTTTTTTACTTTTATGTTATACATATAAAAAAAGCTTTTGCTGTTAAATATATCTGTTATCTGTTGCAAATTAACTCACTCTCTCCCTCTCAATAGAGAGAGAGAGAGGGCGAGGACTTACCTTGTGGTGTGCACTCCATTAGTTTTTCATTTGGCTCATAGTTCTCTGGACAGATATGGTAGCATCTTCCACTGAGCTGATAAAGGCCTAGCCGGCACCATGTGCATGTGTCGATGTTTACGCATGATTCACACTCTGCAGAGCATCCTGTGTGCAAGGTTACACAACTTACTTCAGTAGGTTTTTGGACACACCTGGTTTTGCAAAAAACATTATTTTCTTGTCAGCTTCCAAAGAAGTTAAATTAAAACACTTACTGGGAACACACTCCCTCTGTGCGTCACTGTGGACCATGCCCACAGGGCAGCTGTCCAAGCACTTGCCCAGGTGAAGGTAGAACCCTGCTCGGCATCGTGTGCAGAAGTTCTTGTTAAAGCACGAGTCACATTCCGACCTGCACTCTGTTGGAAATAGATTAACAAAAAAATAAATAAATAAATAATTAAATAGCAATGTTTTTAAGCATCTGTAGACTGATTAAGTTTGAGAGTCTGACTGTAGCACAATACTTAATGTAATTAAATAAAAACCCAGACTTTCTTTGAGTTTTTTGTGTTGCACAACAGTGTCTTCATATCTTCAGCATCTAAAACAAACATTTGAAGGAACTTTGATAATATGAATTACAAAATAACCACATTTTTCTGTGGGATTAATAAAGTAGGTTTGAGTTTAACTGAACTGAGGTATCTTAGTATTAGAGTTAGTGTTAATAGAATTTAATATATACCTAAAGACAGGGATGCTACTAGGTTTGAGAGACAGGGGTGGTTTTGCCCCCAGAGGAGGTAAGACAGTGCACGGCAAAAAAAATTTCAGAGCGCCTACTAAGACTTGTCAATCAATTGATTAATTTAAGAGCATCACATCTTCGGGAAAAACTTTCCACCATTTCTTTTCTATTTAAAAATAGCTTTCATTATTTATTTGCTTGCTAAAGCTGCTTTACCAGCTAAACTACACCAGCTAAAATGTGCTAAAATACAAAGAAAAAAACGATGGTAAGTGCTAGGCATTTCTGCGCAAACTGAACAGGACAAGTGCTTTACAACTAATCATCATGGAAACATTCTACAGAAGACTCTGTTCTCTAACCACCAGACTCACCAACATCTTCATAAATCAGGCCATAAAAATGGTGCACCACTATGCTGCCATTAAGCCAGGAATCTGCCAAAAAATTAAAACCTTTTTGTACCATTCACTTTACATTACTTTGCAATACGCCCTCTGTTGCTTTGCAATAACACAGTTTCTTTGTGTGTGTGTGTGTGTGTGTGTGTGTGTGTGTGTGTGTGTGTGTGTGTGTGTGTGTGTGTGTGTGTGTGTGTGTGTGTGTGTGTGTGTGTGTGCGTGACCTGTAGTTTGGTATGTCTTTGTCTACACCTACAAACATATTTATAATTCCTTTATATGTCTACTACATGTGAGGAAATTCACACTAAAAACTGCTTTGTATTTGATAGATTTATTCCTAACCTACAGTTTAACCCAAAATACAAGTTGTCATAAATAGACAGTAAACAATAGATAATAGAATCATCGCATAGAAGGATATCCTTGAAAAAAAAAAAAAATCTTTACGATGACGTCGGTGGAGTAATCGATCCGCGATCTCATCAAACACAGCCCGCTCCGGGTGGCACAACCACTTGTTTATATAGAGATATAGTATATTGATCTTTCCTGTGATGCTTCACCTAAAGCTTTTGCTCCACCCGGTCCACTGTCTTCCGCCATCTTTAAATATGGAGCGGACTATGTTTGATGAGATCGCCAATAGATTACTCCGCCCCGTGATGTAATCGTAACAATTTTTTACTCATACCAACAAAGTTGAATTCGTGTCCACAGAGAAAGGAGGAGTTCATAGTAGTAAAAAGTAAGAGTTGTATTAATAAGACTTTGCACTCACAGCTTTTAGATTAATACTCTCAGACTAACAAATACGTCACCAGAACTTTGGGTACAAGGAATATGTTGACATATAAATACGGATACGAATGTTAGAGTTGTCCATTCACCTTTTTTAAATTTGCGATCATAATTCATAAAATGGAGCTCTTAACGTCGATGCCTACAGAGTCTTGCAAATGTATTCATAGCTTAAAAATGTCAACATATTTTCATATTACTAAAAAACATCCCATTAACCACTCATAGCTCATAAACAAGAAGAGTAAGAAAAAATATTCAGTTTAAATTTTTTACAGATAAAAAAATTATTTAACAAATGTGTGCATATATAATCAGCACTCCCTAACCAGCTCTTTGCAACTTCTTGTGCAATTCCATCCATCCATCCATTTTCTGTACACCCTTGTCCCTATTGGGGTTGAGTGAGTCTGCAGGGGTACACCCTTGACAGGTCGCCAGTCCATTGCAGGGCAACACAGAGACATACAGGACAAACAACATACACACACTCACACCTAAGGACAATTTAGAGTACCCAATCAGCCTAACAATGTTTTTGGACTGTGGGAGGAAGCCGGAGTACCCGGAGAGAACCCATGCATGCACAGGGAGAACATGCAAACTCCTTTGCAGAAAGACCCAGAGTGGAATTGAACCCAAAGCTTTCTTGCTGCATGGCAACAGTGCTACCCACTGTGCCACTGTGCAGCCCTTTTTGGGGTATATCTCTACCAGCTTCTAAGGACTTATTTCTTAAATTTTTCTTACCAAATTTGCAAAGACTTAGTCAGAGTGATGGAATACGCTTGAACATCAGTTTTACACATCCTCAACCCGGTTGGATTTTTGTCTGAAGTTTGAATGGTCCATTCTAACACAGGAATAGGCTGTAGTCTAAACCACAGGATCTTGAATATCCTGCAACATTTAAATATGACCTCTGCCTCACACTTTTGAAATAAATGCCTAAAAGGCCTCCTGGTTGCTAGTTTTTACTCACTTGTACAGGTGTTTCTCTCCGGGGATCGGGTGCCATAAAAGCCAGGAGGACAGGAAGTCATGCACACCCCAATCTGCTTCATCCCAATCCTCTCCAAATGCATGAAGAGACGAGGCTTGCAGGACAAACAGCCATTGTAATCAGAGCAGGTCAGGCAGCCACTCTGCTGGCACCCCAAGCTTGCACCGGTCATCACTGTTGACAGAAGCAGAACGCCTTTATCAAGACAAACTATACATTACATTAGCATAATTGCATAATGCTTATACTGTGCAAATCCTGGGATTTGACAAGCCTCGTGGCAAGCTGTTGTACAAGTCAATTGATGCACTAGTTGTCATTATATGGTCTGCAACTCTGAGAGCTAGTGTTACACTCGCACATGTAATCTATGCTAGTATATTCAAAAACCATATATGCAGAAGTGAAAAAACGCTGTTTTGCACTTTGTCCAACATCAAATATTGTCACTTTATATCAGGAGGAACCAAAATCATGAAGATCTCTGAGTGCAATCAAGCAGACAAAAATCTGTAAGTTGATTGAATTGATAAAGTAGTAGTTTATTGGTTGAATATGCTTCAAAAATTGGAATGCAGAGCATAAAAAAAACTATGCACAAAAAAGTGATAAAGATTTAGTATACAATGATTGTACAAACTAGAGCTGGCCACTACGGAAAGAGTAACCAGCTACAGAAATTGGAGCCGGTTTACCAGCTGTATTTAGTTCAATTATGTACAGAGTAAAAAATGTTGATTTTTCAGACCGTATGTCCTACTGATTTACTAATGATACTGCAATGCACTATATTATATTTTAACTGAAAAGAAGTTGGAGAAAATGACACTGACAGAAAGTAAGTTTGAGAAAAAGAGTGACTACTTAGAGATGAATGGATGCAGCTGGGGAGAGAGCAGGCAGAGGCAGATAGTATAAATAAACACAGCTGAGGTGTGGAAAAAAAGCAGCTAAACTGAGGGAAGGTAAAAGACAAACAGAACAGAGATTTAAAGGGAAAGAAACCAGAAACTAAAATAAACAAACAAAAAGCAACACAAATCAACAGAAGTAAAACTAAACATAAACATTCTTACTGTGGCACGGCCACCTCTAAAAAAACATTGAATATTTTTATTCTACACCTCCTATGTTACAAACCACACTGAGCACTTATAAAATCTAAATTTCTCCATTGGTTTCTTCAACACAAAAAACACCAAAGGGATGTCCAAAGGTAGTGGCAGACGGCTGCTTGTACTGAGCCAGGTTCTGCTGGAGGTTTCTTCCTTTTAAAGGGGAGTTTTTCCTCCTCACTGTCGCTACACACTATATAAATAAACTGATTCTTGATTCTTGGACAAAACCACAATTAGTGAAAATGTTACGTTGTATTCAATTTTGATATTAATTTAGATATTTGATCACATACTTTAAAGTCTTCATATCTTCAGCATCTAAAACAAACATTTGAAGGAACTTTGATAATATGAGCTACAAAATAACCATATTTTCCTTTGGGATTAATAAAGTATAAAGACAGTGCACGACAAAAAGATTTTCAGAGCACCTACTAAGACTTGTCAATCAATTGATTAATTTAAGAGCATCACACCTTGGGGACAAACTTCCCACCATTTCTTTTCTATTTAAAAATAGATTTCATTTCATTATTGCCACATTCACCACCAATACATGCATCGGTAGGGTACTTGGGGTTAAGTGCAAGGGCACATTGTCATGTGACAGGTGGCAGCTGTGGAATTGAACCTGCCTTATTGCAAGACCACTAATATATCCACTGTGCCACAGACACTCCTCTGACACATTACGTGCACAATACTATTTTTGTACCATTCACTTTACATTACTTTGCAAAACTGATTGTTGATTCTTCGATAAAACCACAGTTAGTGAAAATGTTACGTTGTATTTTATTTTGGTTTTAATTTAAATATTTGATCACATACTTTAAAGGCTTTCTTGTTGGAAGCAGTTTGAAAACCCTTTGTCTTGAAATGATTTCGTGTAGCTGTCATAAGATCTGATATAAAATTCGACTGAGTAAAGTGATTACACAATTCAAGCCCCAACAGTGATGCATCTAATGCAGAATATAAGCAGCACCCCTTGCACATTTCAGTCCTTAACATTACAGTAAGGGTTTCCTCGGTAGTTTACATGTTACCTCAAAAAACTTTTGAAATGGCTAAATAAAATTGTACGTCTCATCCATCAAAGGATGGATAACAGGCAAGATTTTCTGTGAAAAGCCACAGAAACACTCAAAGTGACCAAAGATGTCTCTAGCTGTAGGAGCACAGAGACCCCCTAACCCCACAGAATAAGTTCCCAGACGTCTTGGAGATAATCAAGCAAATGTAAAGCCTATTGTGTTCTTGTTGGTCAAAAACTGGTTTTACCTATGAGCTTACTTAAAGGTGCTCTTTATGTTTAGTTAAGTTAACCTTAACTGAGATAAGTGTGGTCTGCATTGATTTGGATGGACTACTTATCCATTTAGGGGTATTTTGATTTGCAGTGCATTCCTGACAAGGTTCCTAACCGTTGTTTTACTTTGCTGCATATTAAAGCTACACATAATATGCGCTAAAGGAACCTTAAGCAAAATCTGAAGAGCAAATATAAACATCTGGTTTAGAATTTGCAGCAATATACGTGTCTAATCACTCCTACTCATATGTGCTAAAGCCCTAATGATGTTTAAAAATGTACAGCAGTGTAACAAGGAAGGTAAGCTTAAAAAAACCCTGGGAAGTTTGGTTTTCTGCCCTTGTCCTCATGGAAATACCTTGGTCTGTTTCTGAATTTAGGCTGTAGCTGCTTTGGCTGCCAGTCCATCATAGATCATAGACAGTTTGTTTGAAATATCTTGACTGTCTTACAAGTGCTGTCGACTGGTCCACAGGCCTTCCTGCTAAGCTGCTCAGACACAGGAATTCAGCTAGACTTCCTGCATCTCTGTAGCACATCAAGAACGATGCATACATGGGAAATAAACAGCTTTTCATCTATGGTGAACCATAAAAAAAGAATTGTAGCTGCTATATGAAAAATTAGGACATAACAGTTAATTTATCAATGATTGTTGACATTTTTAAATTGACAATTAATCTTATACTCTTATACTTTAATATGCGTGATTTAACTGCAACCAAATGACAAAAAAGTCCTTATTTTTTAGGGTATTGTGTTTTTACTCAGTCACTCCCTTCTATTTCTTAACTTGTGGTTTATGCGATGCCAAACTTACCAGGTCCTGCTGCAGAAAACCAAGACCAAACCATGACACCTCAACCTCCATTTTGTTTATTGCTAACATGTCCTCTGCTCTGGTATTTAGATATTTAACTTCAGATATATTCCTCACCAGAAATGGCTTTTTTTTTTTACATTTTGTAAATAGTTTTAGCAATTGTTTTTTTTGTATATTACTTGCATCATTCAGTATTTTTAAAAGTATTATTAAATGTCCACAAAACATACATGTAATGTTAGGTTTTCTTGTGAGCGTATTTGACATCTGCATTTTATCATGCAAAGATCATGGATTAAATAAAAAACCCTTCCACCCACAACTTTTTTGTTGGCATCATCATCACATACACCGGAAGTTTGTGGCTTGTGCTGTGTGTGCTGCTTGGTAATCCCGGCCTGTTAACTTAGTGGTCATTGACTCTCTGGCTCTTTTTTTCCCTCCTGTGGTCCGCACTCTTTCTCTAAATAATCCCTCCATCATCCAGACATCGCTGAATGTGTTAGATATCTGCATTGTTGGAGGATGTTTGCATGGATGATGATGATGCTCCTAATTCTTCGTAAGAATGAAGGTGAAGACGCTATCTTATCTACAAATCAGATTAATTAAGAGATGTTTTGAAAGTCACCTGAGTGGACTCAGATTAAAATTGACATTTAATTTAATCACAATGGACAACGGTCATCTGCGGATTTGTCTTCTTCACAGAATACACCAACCATAGGCTGTTGTTAAGGAAAAATATCATAAACCAAGGTTTTGTCTAAATGACCTTCCTGGTTGCATCCTGGTTACCCTGTTCAGAGGGAACGTTTAGCACTCCTTACAGGAACATTTCTTTCATCTGCAGGAAGAGAAGAGATGCTCAGATCTAAGAAAGTACCTTGAACTAAATACAGGACAAACCAGGAAAAGCACAAAAGGTGGGCTTCATGAGATCTGAAACTAAATCAAATATTCAAACAGCTCAAAGCCTGAAATTTAAGGTGACTTAGAATAATTGGAAGTATTTGAAAACAGGTGTAAAAAATCCCCATTCTGACTGAGCTTGAGCTATTTTGCTAAAAGAATTAGCTAAAAGTTAAGTCTTTTGGTGTGAACACTTGTATAGACGTAACCCAAACGCTGCAATTGCAGCTTCAGGCTCTTCTACATAAATTGTGTCTATGTATGTTGTGAATATCAATGCACACCATACTTTCAAGTTTTGATGAAGTATAAAAAATGCATCATTTGCAAAAACACAATTCCAAGTTTCTGTTTGTACCTATTATATAAAGGATATGAGTTGTGCGCTTATGGCAATACATAGAAGATCATTGCAGAAATATTTAAAACAAAGAAAAACTCTCCTTGGTGGAAATCAGAACATTAAATCAACTTTTCTATCCCAGGTGGCATGGATAAAAAACATCACTCCAGAGATCTTTAACGTAAGATCATAGACTGTTTTCAGACATGCTGTCAAGTGATACATGGAGTCATCATTGCTCTCCTCTAAGAGAGCCACAGAGCCCATCTGGAGACCCTCGGTGATGCAGTGTGCGTGTGCAAAAAAAAAAAAAAGAAGAAGAAAGAAATATGCTTTCTTATGCTGTCATGGGGGTGATGGAGGAGGGGGGGTTTAGGCTTGGTCACAGCCCAAGAAATAAGACATGATTTTAGACTTCAGGAAGATAGATGGGAGAAGACATGCCGGCAGAGGCTGCATGGAACATCTCTTCACTCCTGCTGTCAGCTTTGCATTAACAGTTAGAAGAGAAGTTCAGATCATGACAACAGCCAACATCTGGAAGGAGATTTCCAAATGCATATGGATAATAAAAACAAAAGAAGCTCATTGGATCTCTGAAAAATGCAAACAAAAAGAAATCAGCATATTCAGGTCTGATATCCGGACTGGATAAACTTTGTGCCTGAAATCTGCTGCGCTGACCGCTAGAGAGCGACGCAGGAAGATGAGCTGGAGGGTGCCGAGAGTGCAAGCAGACCCACGGTCACCGAGGTTCAATTACTAAAAGATGATGTGATATTAGAGAAAGTTATGAAAGAAGAAAACTATCCCCATACTATATATTTCTATTTTAAGAAAGGATCACATAAGAAGTGCTCATGAAAAAAAGAAAGAACAAAAAGAGCATTTTAAACAATCCTTTTCCAATCAAATCATTGTTCCATACTACAGAAAAGCAGAAATGACATCACATTTGCCTAAATAATAAAAGATGATTATGTAGATATGAAAAAGTAACCAGAAAAAACAACAACAGAAGATTTATTATATTTCTGATTATAAAAATCAGAAACATCCCAATTTAAGCTGCATATAATTGTTTATTTTATTTCGTGTCCATGCATGAATAAATAAAAATATTTCGATTTTACTGGTATTTTTCCCACCTGTATTTTTGCAGACAACATGCCGACCTACTCACCTTTGTGCTGCCGGTGCCTGGAGCTGCTGTGCGCCTGGCAACCAGAGTAATCCATGCAGTTCCATATGATCAGGAAAAAGGAGATCAGTTGTAATTGCATAGTAGCCCAGAGATGAGACTCGTAAAGCCAATGTCAATGTTTGTTTGCTTGTTTGAATGTTTTGTTCCTCCCAAACTTAAAGCCGGAGCGCCGAAACCTCCTAGACTCAGCAGGACGCAACCCAGCTGGGTGGTGTTATGTGGTGGTTATAGCGAACCGTGGCCCAATGATGCCTGGGCCGTTTACACTGTAACATCATGGATACGGTCCACATATGTGCCGCAAAACCCAGTCCTCGTTAGAGATCCGTTACTCTTTCAGAAATTAGGTACATTTCCTTAAAAAAAGGCTTAAATTTCATATGTTGCGCGGAAAGAAAAATATACACGTAAACATCGATTTGTTTAAAAGAAAAAGTGAACAGAAATCTTCAGTGGGATACTGAAGAAGCATGCGGAGTTAAATCCATTTGTCTCCAAATCTTCTTCTCATCTCCTGTCCTTTGGTAGAGATGCGCCGTGCCTCCCAGAGTGCGCAGAGACTGCGCCAGGCGCTCTCATTCAGGTCGGCATCAAGTGAGGCCCACACACACACACACACACACAATAACAGGGATCCCTACATTTATTTCCTAGCAGACTTTTTTTTTAAACGATACCTCCTCTGGTCGCCGTGTCGGAACCAAAGTAAAGCTCCGCACTTTCAGCGCTGTTCTGTTTTCGGTGCGGGACCCATTGATGACTTCAGCCTTCTGCTCTCTCTCTCTTTCTGCTCTCTCTCTCTCTCTCTCTCTCTCTCTCTCTCTCTCTCTCTCTCTCTCTCTCTCTCTCTCTCTCTCTCTCTCTCTCTCAGCTCCAAAGTTTTTTTAGAGGGCATGCCCCCCGCGTCAGAGAGAGAAAGAGACGGAGACGCACTGAATGACTTCAGATGCGCACTGTGCTTTCTCCTGATTCATCATTCCTCTTTTAAATCTAGCGCTCTCAGTGCTCATACCTAATCTGACTGTAAAAACGATTTATTACATTGTCAAACTATTTATTTCCTGTTTTTGTAACACACACACACACACAGGCACGCACGCACACAAACAGCAATGTTATTCCACCTAAATGCTGAATGTATGAGCAGTGGTAGGTTTGAAATGGGCATCATGTACGAGAGGGGTAGTGGTGATGAGGGGGGCGGGGGTTGGGGGGGGGGTTGGCTTTAGGAGCATTATTAGGTGGATTGTTGAAAAAAAAACGTTTTCAGTTTCTCATCAAGGAGGATGCTGTACCCTATTGCTATCCCTTCAACAAGGCTGCATCCAGCACCTGCATCCTGACACTCGTTTGGTTGATTCACATCTTCCATTAACCTACAGACCTTTGCACCTAAACAGTGAGTCTAGGGGTGAGTATTTATCATGTTATTGTGGTTAATTTTTGTCATAAGAAGTGTGATACATTGTTGCAATGATACATCAGGATTAATTATATTTAAATTAATAATGCTTATTTTAAGTTTGTATGTTTTTCAAGAGCAACAGTTTTGCTTAAATATCATCACCTTTATCATTATTACAACAGTATGAAAAGCAATACTGATAACATTCTAAATTCATGTCACCCACCCCAAATTGATACTGATGTTAAATTCTTTGAAGTTTATTTTTGAGTAACTGTTTGTTTTGCTTGCTAAAACAAACAGTTTTTTTACTATGTAGATTTTCTGTGTGGTTGGTTGTATAACACCATTCATTAAACAGCTACAATTAATTGTTGCTGAAAAAGTTGTTTAATAGTTAGAGTAAACATATCATTCTAAAAACTAAAATGTTTAACTTGTGGCTTCTTCAGTTTAGTTGCAAAACAGAACGCTACAGAAGATCTTTCCTGCTCACAGCCATCACCATCCACAACAAGTATTCAGTTAAATGAGATACTCCAATAATATTTAATTTCCCTTTGGGATAAATAAAGTATTTTTGATTGATTGATTTGATTGATTGATCCCAAATATAACTAGTTTAGTGATCCTGGATATGGGTTATACTTAATGGTCTCTTTGCAAACCTTACATTTGGGCTTTATTCACTTTAAGCCAGTTACCAAACCAAGTTGTGTTAAATTAACCCAAGACTAGGCTAGTCCATAATTGACTGGTTTAGCAAAATATCTCAAGCTTAATTTATGTTGAACCAGCAGATTCAAAAGTGCATAATCATCTAAAAGGACACAAGTCGATAATAAGAGTTCTAGTGAAAAATGTATATAAAATTTTGAAATCATCTGATAATGTCCTAGGTAATTGTACTTGGGTGTACTGAGGAGAATGTCATTTAAATTTAGGCAGAAACTAATCCAAGAATGAACCATCATTTCTCGGTATGACCTCTAGAGGGAGTTAGTTCCATGAGAGCTTGAGATGAACTTCACTCTTGACCCTTCTCTGATGAGTTTCTCACATCATGAACATATAAATAACTGCTCCGCTTCAAGTGAACATGCAGACTCAGCGAACACAGGTGAAGACTTTCTGGAGATTAATTTTCTCATATGCAGAGAGGGACTTTACAGGATCTGCTGGAGTACAGCTGAATAACAAGAGTGTTGATGTTTAGGGGGAACACAGCTCTAGCACTATTGCTCTCTGTGGCTTCTGGTATTCCATCAGTCACAGTGTTGAAAAGGCAAAGCTAAAAGTGTGTATTTTTTTTACTTCTTTGGGAACACTTACCTGCTTCCCCTGTGCTAACTCAAGATCAAGACAGTGAGGCATAGCAGAGATTGATCCATTATCTTAAACTCCTTCACCTCAGCAGAGGCAGGGCTCTTGATCAAAACTCTGCCAACAGATATTAATTGAAGTATTATGCTGCTTAAACACAGTGAAAAGTAATTTTAGTACATTTATAGATAAACTATTACTTAAACCCCCTAAAGTGTGTCACATAATGGAAAATAATTCAGATGCAAGCTATAAAACCTCCGTTCTTCTCTCCCTAGTCTGCAGTTTGGTGGAGGGGATGTGGAGGAATAATGCTGTTCTTTGTGTCCCTTACTCAACTAACTCCAGCAGCCCCCGGGGGTAGCAATGTGTGTGTGACCGGGTGTGTTTGGGTGTGTGTAGGTGCATATGTAGCTGAGGGGTGTGGAAGGTTAAGGTCACTTGGTCAGTCCCTGTGACCGGCCCATGAGAGAATCAGTCGACACCTGTAAATGAAGTCTGGCAGGTGCATAGAGAGGGCTGACCAAGGATGGATGCAAGTTACAAGTTTTTTTTCTTTCTTTCAAACTGCACCTTGTTCTATTTTAGCCCTGAACTAATTTAGTTCTTGTTCTCAGAGACTGAGGTTTGGGGGTTTATTCCCACATCGCTGATTACACGGAGACAAAGATGGTTGGAAAAACTATATATGAAGTCAAGTTCATAATCATTTTTCTTCTTTTCTTCTAGCTAATCCATCCCTGTCTACATTTTCAATACCTGCTTAACCCCATTCAGTTTTTAGGTGAGCTGGTGTGTGTGGTCGAAAGAAAATGTAATTTTGCATGATGAATTAATTATATATGATAACTTTAAACAGTACAGTATGAAAATAGTGGATGTGTGCACTATCACCTATTTCCACACTAAGAAAGAAAACTAAAATTTGGTGATCTATTAATATCTCTTCTCAATATGGAAACTGATTTTGTTAATGTAAAAACTAAGATTTAAAACATTATTCAAATGAGTATTTAGTAGTATTCACTGTATTTGTGTACTGTATTTATGAGGACTGGACATACTGATAAAAAGATGTTAAACATTTATCATGGTGGATAGCAGTAATTAAAAATATAATGGACATTTGCTGAAAGAATTTTAAAGAAAGATAGCTTCTCATTCTGCTCATAATAATATAATACTGTGAAATTCCCCAAAAATATTTTACTTGGTAATTTAGTCAGGCTCACTGCTCAAATTGCTTGTTCAACTACTTAACAGGCACTTTTAAATTACCAGCGGTAGTTTTAAAATAGAATAAACCTAATACATGTGAAGAGTGGCCCCCTTTAGTTTCCATGCTATGATAT
This sequence comes from Orestias chungarensis, assembly GCA_032876305.1. Classification (NCBI taxonomy): domain Eukaryota; kingdom Metazoa; phylum Chordata; class Actinopteri; order Cyprinodontiformes; family Cyprinodontidae; genus Orestias; species Orestias chungarensis. Next base: position 1,032,940 of record JAVLVB010000072.1, on the reverse strand, counting down.
ATAATGATTTCAATGACTGGAAATATTTCCATATTTTTCAAAATTTTCAAAACCAGCTCATACCAACGAGAGATTTATTAAAAAAACAAACAAAAATAAATCAGGATAAACCTGCTTGGATTTCTGAGCAGAATTCATCAATCTTTCTTTGACTATCTTGAAGTTGAAGCATCAAAGAAAGCAAGATCCATAATTAAGGAAAGTCTTTAAATTTTTTTGCTGATGCTTTATCTCCATTTCCACCTTGAAATTGTTACCACCCACAAGTGCAGGTAATTTTTTTTATATTTTTTGAATCCCATGGCGTGGAATAAAAATAGATGAAAATGTAGGAATTCGACAAAATGTCTTAAATAATGTTGCCAGTACATCAAGAATCAAGAATCAAGAATAAAGAATCAGTTTATTTATATAGCGGCAATTTACAACAGGTGTCGTCTCAAGGCACTTCACAGAAAATCAATTAAAATCAAAGATACATTCTAACAAATCAATTTGAAAAAGGTTCCAATCTAAGGAACCCCAGCAGATTGCATCCAGTCATTGACTTGCAGCATTCACTCTTCTGGAATCAGCAGGCAGAAACAATGGCTTGTGTTGTCGTTGACTTTATTTCAATCCCTCATACTGAGCATGCATGTAGCGACAGTGGAG
>JAVLVB010000072.1:1019626-1032186 GCA_032876305.1 Orestias chungarensis | reverse complement strand
TTTATCAAGAGAAGGTTTCTTACATACGTTTTTTGTTTTATTAGAATGATAGTAAGAGCAAAAGCTAAGTTTTGCACTGCACTAAATTGCAGCCGAGGTCACATAAATGTTTGTGAGAAAGTAATGACAACTATTAACTTTGGAGCCAATGCAAGGCCTATTTGTTAGCTGATCTGATAATCAAACGTTTTCTGCTTAGTCTTTCAACTCAAACTCTTATTTATCTTTATATTGATAGATTTTTTTTTATTGCTCTTGAATACTTTGCTCTTTTGTTATGGGAGGGATTTGACTCTTATCTCTAGCTGATACTAGGGAATCTCTATGCAGCCCTTTAAAAAAATGAGAAGGCTTTAAAGTTTTATGCGTGAAATTCAGCAGGCATTCCTGTGTTTCAGCTATTTATAGACTGTATCATATCCTTTGTGACATTTCAAAAATCCCATAACCTCTATTTAACCAGGCATATTACTCTTATAAGCCTCCGCAGCCTCATAACGGGGAACATACAAGGACAAAGCAAAGCTAACGCCTCTGATCCAAAAAATGTTCGTTCTCCTGCCTATGACTCATAAAATTCTCAGGTGACAGTGACAATCACTGTGCTGTCATCAGCTTATGAATTAAGCTTGGACAAGCATGGACAGCGACTGGCGGATCAAGTCCCACGGAGGTTTGTGAAGGCATTGGAGTCTGTGGCACTATAGTGTTTAGTATTTTTAAAATTATTCTAATCTGACAGTACAACAGTTAAAATGCAAATATGCCAGAGGTTATCATATTCCAGGAATGCAACACATCAAAAGAGGCAGTATGGAGCTACATTTGGCCCATAAAGCTTCTTTTTTTTAATTCTTTGCTTTTTAAATTGAACAAAAATTTTTTTTATATGAAAATAATTTCAAATCTTTTTTAGTTTTAAATGTTGCTTTTCAGTTTTAAATGTTGTTTCATTTAAAAAAATTGTTTTACTTCTGATCAAATATTGTGGGCATAATTGGGAGACCAAAATTCTTACTTGGAAAATGCGGTTGGGTCACAATGTATCACATATCATCAAGTTGATGGAGAAAGTAATGGTGAACCAAATAAACTTGTTCAGCACTTTACTAGTTATACTGGCCAGTCAAATAGCATTACAGTACACAGACATTAGTGAACAGCTTGGAGCTATATACTAAGTACTAAGGTGGATTTGAACCCAGACCTTTTTGACACACAGTCAGCTGAGTTTGGATAACACAAAAAAACAAACAAGTGTGTGTCATAGAGTGGATTTCGACATAAACCAGCTCTTGTTTTGGTGTGAATGATAGGATGAATAAGCGCTGATGGGTGGACGAAGTGAAAGCTGGAAAGAGAGTTGAACAGAGAAGGTTAGATCGACGGAGACTGTGAACGTGTGTGTCTGAACACAAATGCATTACCATATAAAAAATTAAGAAATATACTATAACTAGGGGTTCAGCCAAAAAAAAGGTTAACAGATTAAATCAGCCCAACATCTAAAATCTTCGACATGATCATTCCAATACAAGCAGTCCTTTACAGCATTTAATCAGCACCATCATCTCTATCCAGACGCAGTTGTAATGACGGTGCAGAAACCAGCTGATCTCAGCAACAGGGTGTTGTAACAAAGTAACAGTAGTAGGTGTAGTAGCGATGGCAGAGGTGTGGCAGTATTCTCCATCAAAGTCCAATGAAGACGTTAAAGCTGAGTTTAATATGATCAACTGTGTATTTAAACCAGCCTCACATTTATTTCAGGATTTTCCTTTTTATTAAAAATATATTTTTTTAAATTAAGAAAATGTTTTAAGAGTTAAAAATGGACACAGTGCAATATGAACCCCAACAGATTTTACTTACACAATTGAAGTACTTCTGCTTACACCCAAATGCTTCAGTTTATATATATATGTATAAAATGTTATTAAAAAACGTGTGGGGTGCATGATGACATGGAAAGGATGAAAAGAAAACTAAGCAACAAAAAAAAAAACAGAGTTAGAAAGGTGAGTAGGTAGAGGTAGATAAGAACAGACGGAAGACAGTAATCTGCTTTTGCACCTGCAGCAACACAAGGGAGAAAAACGAGAAAAAGAACCGGGAAGCCATAATTACAAGCAACATATTTATATTTAACAATGAAGACAGCATCAATGATTAACTAATGGTACTAGTTAGGTGTATATTGAACAACAGGAATTGTTATGGCAAGCTTCGTGAGTGTGGCAATAATTACGCATTCCATACAAAATTGTGTTTCTGTCCCCCCACCCCGCTTGACAGCAGTTCTTAAAGTAAACTAAGCTGCGGGTTTGTAGAAGCCCAACTTTCTGTGTTTGACCATCAACCTGATCTCAACTGATATATTTCCACCTCCTTTCCTTTATTAGGTATTTTTGTAGGTATTTGCAAAAGTGAGCCTAATGACTATGGAAAGTGTTAAAGATTGGGTTGGGGTTGGCGATGGGGGAAAAAGCATGAGGGGGAGTGCTAATCTCATAAAATTGAAGAAGGAAAGTCAGTGAGCAAAGCCAGCTACCAACTGACAGGACTGAGAGAGTTTATATGATTTCTCCGCCGTTGCGTTGCAACCTCGATCTTGCTGTTCTTATGAAGGTTCGAAAAGACAAAAGCAGCCTCCTGAGGATCTACGAGTTCTTCTTAAGAAATTTACAGCCCCCCAAACCACCCGCCCTCCCCCCACAGCCTCCAACTGCACTCTACTTCTGCTGTTTCAAAGCAACATATTGGGTAGACCTGGGATATTTTGTGTAGGGGGTATCTTGAATTTCTGCTGAAGGAAGGGTTGGGTGTGAAGATTATGTTGTGCATAAAAGAACTTCAGGGTTATTTTATTAATCGGCATGGGGAGCCTATCTGTTAAAATCTTCCACCCGCAATCTTAATTCAAGTTTGCCCATCTCCTCTCAACTGATCAGTGATCTCTGCAGGGACGTGTGTTAGGTCTCCCCGTTTAATAAGAACCTGCAAGGAAGTAAAAGAACGGTTTGTATGAAAGGCACAGTATGCCATTATCATCATCATGGAAGTTTTTATAGCTACATGTCTTTGGGCAACCTAGTCACTCAAATACTATAAATCATTTTGGTTGACTTTTAACTAAACACATGGTTCAGGAATAGCCCCAAGAAAGTTTAGCATTACTTGAAAGAAGGCAGATGGCCTGAGCTTTATTTTTCTAGCGAACAATTTCCTCCCAATCTGAGAGGTTCTAATGGAATGAGGCTGAATTACAACATATGTGAAAGTTATAATTGGGCCTTCAATTCTAACCCAAGCAGAACCAACCCACAGTTAGGAGAATTGGACTTTTCATGGAGCAAATGAATGGAGATTGTAGGTCCAATTAGTAGGGAAAAAAACACTATTTCTCCATTTGAGCAAAGCTTTGCAAAGGCCACATCTGTTCACCCAGAGCTACAAGTGGCTAATATTGGCTTGTTGAGACAGTGTGGTTTCAATAGTCAACAAGCAGCCACTCAGATGTTCTAAATATTATGGCTATGAAGTGATGTCTCTTTTCTCCAAAATGTGCTTCAGAGGAAGAGTCCTGTTACCCATTTCCAGGGTGTTTTGAGTTCATTCAGTTGCTTCGTATTAAAAAAGGATGTACAAAGTCAAAACTGTATGCACAACTGAACACACAGAAACTAACCGTTCTGCAACAAGCCAAGAACATTTATCCAGAGGGATTTAACCCAAAACAAACAAAGCTCGTGAGTCCTGGGCAGGAATTTACATTCATGAAACTGGCCTACAGACATGTTGAATAATATTAATCACCGTACACAACAGTGCCAGGCTGGTGATAGGATGGTTTGCTGGAATGAAGCCTAACATTTTTGACCTCTTAATTTAGGGTTTAAACCAAAAGGATGTTTCTAGCTCTCATATATATTAAATGAATAAAGCACAATGTGTAAGCAGCATGAACGAGAAAGAAGCAAAATCAATGCCTAACTTAAAACCTGTTAACTATCAAAATGAATTGCGCTCATCACAAACAGATAAAAAACAATAAAAAATAACTATACATATTAATGGAACTGCCTGTTTTCACTTTATTAAGATGACGTATTGTCTTTTGACCTATTAACAATGTAACCTGCTTCTCATCCGGTGACTTCTGGTGATAGACACTAACAAACACCCCAATCCCCACGTCCTTATCAATTTCACAGGTTTAAAGTAAATCCATCCACAAACCTCAATTTATAAGTCATATGAATAAGATTTACATTTCGACTTGGGTTCTTATCTGGGGTAAATTACTAACCTCCTAATTTTTTTAACCATTAACCATTATTATTACTACTATTGCTGTTTTATGTGGCAAAATGGCAATATTTGAGCCAGGAAACTAGAAGCTGGAAAGGTTTTCCACCCTCATGCCAATGACACATTTAAAACTTTCACAGTATGAAATGTTTTGCTTATTGTTTCTGCTCTGATGTGTTTGGGATTAGATACACATTTTTACTATAACCAGCGAAAGAGAAAAAAATTTCATGTTTGATAATAAGTCATATAAAAATAATAAGGAGCTATAAAACTGTTTTTATAATTATAGACAAAGCTTATTATTGCTAATGATCAGAGTAAAAGTGTTGGCCAGGTTACATTACATCTGTTAACTTGAATGATCTGCAGTGGCTGAAGGACGTATAAAATAAACTTATTAGAATTGAGTTGTGTGTAAATAGTGGGATTTTTTTAAACATTGCAAATAAAATGAAGAACTCAATATTGTTTTTGTATTTCTTGAAGCTGTATCAGGAAATTAAATGTTGAACACTTGTTAGAAAGACAGGTCCTAATACTAATTTCAAAGTTTGATGAATGCCTACTTTGCTATCAAATGTAATAAAAAATTATGCATATTTGCTAATTACCATGGAGTAAAAATACTGGAACTTTTGCTGTTTTTAAAAGCACAGAAAGTTTAAAAAATACAAAATATTCCACAAAGGATCTTTTATATTTTGTTTAACTTTTATATTACAGTAGAGAATTTTAGATCCTCTTACATGTGGTCTCTAAATGCAAAGCCTTCAACCAGGGTGAACTTCCACAGAACTGTTGCACACATGTTAAATACATGTGAGAAACACAAGGGCAATAAAACATAACTGATCCTGCATCTGACCAGCAGAGAGGGCCGACAGACTACAGTGGCTGTTTACAGCCTATGATAATGGGCCTAGTTTAAAACCTATTGTGGGCTAATTAGCCAGAGGCCTTGGGACACTGAACAGCTACTTTGTTAAACGGGGTACACTGTTAACAGCTGCTTAATATGGTCATATTTCCTCTTTACTAACATGTACAGCCCATTTAACTTTTTCACACATTTAGAATCATTACAACTGCAAACATCTAAGTATTTTGCAAATTTCATTAGGATTTTTCCTGACTGGCGAACAAAAGTTATGGCTTACTTACTAAGTAGAAGGAAAATGACATAAGGGTTCCAAATTCTTTTAGACAATAAAATTCTGTGTAGGATTCATATATTGACAGAATGGTAAAATTTCAGGCTTATATCCAATTAATAATTTGTGTCAACTTTCCAACGAAGAATGGCCAGAAACATTTGTGTCCATATCTGCAAATGTCACAAACCGGAAAAAATGACTCAAGTAGCGATGGAATAGTTTGCAGAATTATAATTTGTGAGCTGAAAGAATAATGACTAGGTACTTGAACAGAGTATAAAAAATGGAGGTGAAACAACGAACGTAGGGAACATGCGGGATGAAAAGTGGAATGTAAACAATGAGCAAAACTATTTCACAAACAACGATGAGGTGTGCGAGAAACCAAGAGACAACGGAAGAAAAAAAACAACGGATGAACAGAATAACGGAGGCGAACGGAGGACACGGAAGGAGGGAGAGATCAGCAAGGTGATACACGGTGAGCAGAAGGGAGAAACTTACTGGGGTGAGGCCAAAGGCTGACAGGACCTCGGAGGAACATAACTTGAAAGGAAGACAGGGGAACGAGGAGTGTGAGGAAAGGCAATATTCCAGCAAGTAGTCGATGACAGAAACAGGCTTAAATACTGAGGAGAAGGAGGTGGAGCAGTGGAGAAGATGAATGGATAATAGGAAACAGGTAAGAGTGATAATGAGGAACTCGGGCTGAGGGAAACAGAGGGAGAGAGCAGGGGAAACTGGAGGGCATGGATGGCACCAAGGATCAAGCTCTGGTGCTGGAAGGCACCTGGGATGAAGCTTCAGGTTAGACCCAGGTAGAGTGCCTTCAGTATTCTGGGTGCACTTTGGGACCGTAGATGAGCTGCACACAGCCGCAGCTGGCGTTTGGACCAGAGGCAAGCTGCACTTAGCCACCACGGCTGGTTCTGGGACTGGAGGTGAGCTGAAAACAGCAGCCGTGACTGGCGAACTCTCTCTGTCTGGGAGTACAACCCCGCAGTAGATGGTGTGTGGCCAGTTGGCAGGACTCAGGTGGGTCCCACCAGACCCTCTCAGTAATCGTAGGAATTGGAGGTGGGTCACATAAGACTCTCTTTGAAATGGTGGGAACTGGAGGTCGGTTACACCGGACTCCTTTGGGAATAGTAGGAGCTGGAGGCGGGTCACACCAGACCCTCTCGGTAATCATAGGAACTGGAGGCGGGTCACCTGAACCCCCTAAGGAATCGTAGGAGCTGGAGGCGGGTCACTCTTGACCCCCTTGGGAATCGTGGGAGCTGGAGGCTTGTCCCAGTAGACCCCTTCGGGAATTGTAGGAGCTGGAGGCTTAGAGGGTAGGAGCTCTGTAGCAGGCTTTTCCTGATGCCAGGGCAGGAGCCTTGTCGGTAGCTCCTCCTTGGGCAAAAGCTCAGCATTGGCTGTGGGCTGGACCTCAGCACTTGCTGTGGGCTTGGGAGTCTGAAACCTCAAGGTCGACTTGGGCGACTGGAGCGAGAATGGAGGGATAATGGGATCTGCTGCCGGTTCACCTGCTGATCTCTTACCATGGCGTTTACGGCGAGGTTTCTGTGATGAGGTTGTAGACTGTGGGGATGAGGGAGTTATCCAGGGGAACAAATCATTTCGGTTCCCATGGAAATACTCCCTCAGGTCTATTTCGTGGATCTGAGGTGGAGGAACTGAAACTAATATGGAAGGTAAAGTGGAGGGTAGTGGTATGAGGTCATTTGGTAATTTGGTCATTTGGGTGATGTTTCTGGTTTTACTGCAGGTGCTGATCTGGGGGGGTTGAGTGATTTTGTAACTGGGAAGACACGGAGTAAGCTGTGGATCTAGAAGGTGATGACTAAAATAAGGAGATTTTACTGAAGGGAATGTGACCGGATTATAAATTAAATCTTTGGATGTTTCCTTTTCTGCCAAAAATCTACTGTAAGCATTTGTATATAATTCTAACATAAAAGGATTGTCTGTGAATTGATCTATTAACTGGGGAAAACAATAATTGGGAAAAAAATAGCTCTGCTGAGTAGGTAGTGGCAGGAATATTCTGTCACAGACCAGATAAAATGGTTCAAGCAGAGGTGGAATAGTTTGCAGAATTATAATTTATTAAGTAAAAGAATAATGACTAGGAACTTGAATACAGAATAAGTAATGCGGCACGAAGCTGGAAAAACAAACCGAGGAAACATGCGGGAGCAAAACTATTACACAGACAACGATCAGGTGTGTGAGAACCAAGAGGCAACGGAAGAAACAAAACAATGGCTAAACAGAATAACAAAGGTGAACGGAGGACAAAAAAGGAGGGAGAGATCTGCAAAGTGATACAAGCGGAGCAGTAGGGAGAAACTTACTGGGGCAAGGTGAAAGGATGACATGAGCTTGAAGAAAGACAACTCAAGAGGAACACAGGGGAAGAATGGTAGGGAATTATTCCAGCAAGTAGTGGATGAAACAACAAGGCTTAAATACTGAGGAGAAGGAGGTGGAGCAGTGGAGACGATGAATGGATAATATCAAATAGGTACGAGTTATAATGAGAGACTCAGGCTGAGGGAAACAGAGAGAGAGAGAGAGAGAGCAGGGGACACTGGAGGGGAAAATAGAACAAAAGAAAATACAATAATATGACACAATGACAATGTAAAAAACAATAAATATGCATAAAATTACTCAAAGACTGTATCTGATGCTATGAACAAGAATCAGTTTATTTATATAGCGCCAATTTACAACAGATGTTTTCTCAAGCCCCTTTACAAGACAAACAATTCAAATCTTCTATACATCATTGCAAATCAATTTGAAAAAGTGTCCAACTTACGGAACCCCAGCAGATTGCATTGAAGCATTCACTCCTCTGGAATCAGCAGACCGAAACAATGGCTTGTGGTGTTGTTGACTTTGTAGCAATACCTCATACTGAGCATGAATGTAGCGATAGTGGAGAGGGAAAATCCCCCTTTAACAGGAAGAAACCTCCAGAAGAACCTGGCTATGTCCAAGCAGCCATCTGCCACGACTGACTGGGGATTTTTTCCCCCTTGTCCTGTTCAGCATTATGGCTAGTAGAATGAGTTTCTGGCTGCCATGGGTACAGAGGGCCACTTCCAACCCCCTCCCAGAGCCCAGAGCGAGCAGAGGAAGCTCAAGGTCCAGGATACCGGGACCACGCAAGAGTACAGAGATCAGACAGCCCACCACAGGGACGCCATTTACCGACCCAGAGGACCGCAGAGGGGGTGCGGGGTAGAGCCCTTCGGCCACGGAGTAGAGCCACCAAGGTATCAGGAGCAGCACCCTAATCGTCCCGCCAGGCCCCGGCCGTTAGGAAGGGGTCAGGGCCAGGAACCAGGGCCCAAATGCCCGAGCACCCCTAGCGCCCAGCAGAGGGCCCGCCCGACACCCGAGAGGCACAGGCGACCCCAGACAGCCAGCTGGGGCGGATCGTTACAAGCCCCTGTGCCCTCAGCACTGCACCCCAGGGCCAAGTCCATCTGCAGGTGAGTGAAGCAGCAACCAGTGAGGAAGGATGAGGAGGGGGCAGGGCACGACCCCCCCCCACCACACACACATGGGGAGGCAGAGGACACCCAGTCACAGACTACACAATCACACTCACTCACTCACTCACTCACTCACTCACTCACTCACTCACTCACTCACTCACTCACTCACTCACTCACTCACTCACTCACTCACTCACTCACACAGTCACTCAAGGTATGGATGGGGTTGGTAGTTGGGGGGACCACCCTCCGGTGCAGCCCAGTGGGCGGCTCCCATTAAAGAAGCGCCCCCACCGACGCCGTCCCGACCGCCCCGAGCCCGCAGACCAATCTCCCCCCACCCTGAAGGGCACCCAGGAAACAGGGGCGCAGGAAGACCCTTCCCCTCCCCCCTCTGGCCCAAAATGTTGATAACTAGGATGTAATTAAAATGGTAGGGACGGGGATGTGGAGGGAAGCATTCCACAGTTTGTAGACAGTGGAGTTCCCCCCCAGCCCCGCCCCAACCACAGGCCCTCAGTGTCAGGACATGCAAGGAGCCGGGAGCCACGCAGAACCGACAACGTGATCACCGCTCTCAGCTTCAGCAAAGCCCCCTCCCCCAACTGCCCTCTGTTTGGTGTGTGATTTAGCACTAATGTGCATTTAAGAATGCACATTAGTGCATTAGAGGGAGAGGGGTTCATGGAGTGCGGCAAAGGACTACTTCACCCCACTCCAGAAACCACACCTCTCCCCCAAAGACCCTAAGTGTATGGATGAATGTTGTGGACTGGAGCCAGAGAGGAGAGGGGAGGCGCTGCCCGCCGGTTGTTCGGACCAGATGGTCCGAAAAGGCTCCCCTATCTCCCAGCAACCACCACGGGGCAGTGGGCGCCAAAGTCCGCCTGGCTGGTGAGCATAGCAGCATAACTATAGAAATAACTTAAATAACCTAAACCTGTAGAGTGAGACATGAAGAAGGTATAGCAATAGAGAACCATCTGTTTAGACTGAGTTCTTCCCCCACAGGAGAGGAGCCTGATAACTAAAAGATCTGCCTCCCATTCTCCTTGTAGATATTTTAGGAACCATCAGTAAACCTGGAGTCTGAGAGCAAAGTGCGCTGTTTGGGACATAAAGAGTAATCAGATCTCTGATGTATGATGGAGCTTGATTAGTGAAGGCTTTATATGTAAAAAGAAGAATCTTAAAATCTGTTCTGAATTTGACAGGAAGCCAATGAAGGTTAGCTTAAATAGGGGAGATATGATCTCTCTTTTGAAGTTGGATCACAACTCTTGTTGGAGCGTTTTGGATCAACTGAAGACTTTTAACTGTGTTTTGCGGACTTTCTGATAATAAAGAATTAAAATAGTCCAGCATTGAAGTAACAAATTCATGGACTACTTTTTCAGGATCAATCCGAAAGAGTATTTCTAATTTGGGCTATATTCCTAAGGTGAAAGAGGGAAATCTTAGAGACCTGATTTATATTGGACTTATTCAGATCAAAAATAACACCAAGGAATAGGAAGTCAAGAAAACAGACTTCAGAACAATCTAGAACTTACCAAGGATTAAGCTGAAATGTTTCGCTTCCCATAGAAATCAAGCAAACTCCTTAAAAGAAAAAGGTCTTTTGGTTTGATAAGGCAAAGACTTATCTGTGTTGAATGACAAGATGGATGTATGGTGTAATGAACTCCTCAACCTGAAACCACTGCAACAATTAATAAGCATGGCAGAGGCAGGATCTATGGTAAGGTTTTCGTTTACCACAAGTGGTACTGGTGCATTGCACAAAATGAATGGAGGTATAAATAAATCTCCATTTCCTCTTAATTCATCATCTTCCACTTTTAACGGCAGATAGACATGTGAGTTTTGGACATGGCTTGGTGTTTAAGATCGACAATGGTCTCAAACCTACATGAAAATTGATTTAGCAGGGAAACTAACATTTTGATAATGGAATGGGGTCGATCTCAAACCTATTGAAATAAATTAACTGTACTTAAAAGCAGTCTACATTGTTGGTATTTGATAAAATAGAATTAGTTCTATTAGTTCTACATACTACCAAAAATTATACGGTTGAGTACTGTACAAAAAGCTACAAAACTTTGGGATTTTCAATCAGTTATTAGACAGGATACATTTGCACAATAATTTGAATCTGTATGTATAATTTTGGGAAAAATCCAAAATGCAAAATACCATCAGTACTTACTTATGTAAGATAAAGACGGCTAAAATACAAAACAAAACGTTGCTTCCATAAATATTTTTGGATATGTAAAATTTTAGTAGGCACGGTAATTAAATTTATGTAAAAGACGGCCCTGGAAATTATTAGGTAAATTGACTGAACTGAACATAAATTAAAAAGTCTAAAGGGAAGATTTGAACTACATTTATACAAACACTTTATAACAATCATGGCTCAACTTTTATGCCAACTACTTTAAGTAAATAACATTGTATGAAGAGAAAACAAATTGCAGCATGAAAATAGTGCAGTGATCTTACTTTAGGCCTGCAGATTATGACATAAAAAAATTCACCAACTGCTAGAAAACCGACCAGGTTCAGGTTAAAACACAGAAACTGACAATTGACTGGGGCAAATTCTTTGCAATGACCCTGACTGGTAAAGCTTTATTACGGATCCAAGCATAGGGCTCGGAAAAGCTATGCACCCAAGACAGCACAGCTGAACTTTGGTCTGCCACCCGAATTAAGTTCTGGTAAATCCCTTGATGACAGGAGTCGGCATCCATGTATCAGCCTGGACAATCACATCTGAGTTACTTTGATTGATTTGATTTTAGTGGCTGTAACGCCTTGGCGTAGACCTCTCTTTCAATCAGCGGAGCCTGTTGTCCTCAGATGACCTCAACTTTAGGTCAGAGGACAGTGTTCTGTAGATACATACAACATGCAACACCAGGCTTGGCTGTGGGGAATGGCTAATGCAGCACAGATTTGGAAGTGCAGAGGGGCAACTGACAGGACAGGTTTGTTGTTCTTGGATGATTAATTGGGCAGAAATTATTCCCAACATTGATTGCGGCTAAATCAAACTGCTTCACATTATTCCCACCAGGTCAAACTACTTACTTTACAGTATGATAAGCCATAATAATACACAATCAATAACACACATTGTGGAATGTTATGGAAAATTTGTTCAATCAAAGGATATGATAAAATACCTAATAATGAATGACTAATTGTTATTTGAATGAAAATGTATTGTCATATTAAGATGATTAGTAAATGGTGTGTATGTAGGTATGTGTTGTTCAGCCTCTTAAATCCCAATTTAGGTTGTGAGTTCTTTAAACCACAGATGGCTGCAGCCTGAAAGCAATAATTTTAATGTATCAGTAGATGACAGCTGCATCTTCAGTCTCAATAGGATAAGTGTCAGTGATTTTAAAACTTCCTAAGTCTTCTGTCAAATAAATCTATATTTTTTGTCTCTAAAGCCAAAGTCCACACTTAAGGCATGCCTAGTGAATTAAGTTTTTATGACAAACTGTTCAAAGAAAAAAATAAAAATAAAAATACTAACAAATAGTGGCCAGTA
>JAVLVB010000072.1:1003294-1019526 GCA_032876305.1 Orestias chungarensis | reverse complement strand
ATATATATATATATATATATATATATATATATATATATATATATATATATATATATATATATATATATATATATATATATATATATATATATATATATATATATATATATATATATATATATATATATATATATATATATGAGAACAGAGCGTTGACTCATTTCCTAGCTATAGTTATAGTATAAAATCATGTACTTTGTGAACATTTTTTGTGGGGTCTATAATAATAATAATAATAATACTAATAATAATAGTAATAATAATAATAATAATAAATATGAAAGCACCTCAAACCACTGAAGATCACAAAACAAGAAATAAAACATAATTGAGACAAAAAATAAAACAATTAAAGGAGTAGTTGATTATAAAATGAAACACAATTATTAGTATATTGAAAAATAAAATTGAACAACATAAGCAAGTCTGAAAAGGAGAGTTTTGAGAATGCTCCAGGAGAAAGTTTCCTGAAAGGAAGAGTTAGTTGGGAGGACTTCATGGACTCCATGCTATACAAGTTCGCAGAAAGCATAACAAGAGAGATGAAGGGAGAGGAGCAAAGACTTTCGAAGACAAGTAATAATCAAGAAGATCACTGGGTTAAGGAGAAACAAAATTTTAAGGGCTTTGAAGATCATGAGAAGAATGTTGTAGTTGATGTGATATTTGAGTATGTATATGGGTAACCACTGTTTTTAAAGATACGGATAATGTGCTCTTTCTTCAGGTGATAATCTGAGAATCGGATACCTGGGACGGGGTTTATTTTTCTGCGTAAAACTGGCTAGTTAATAAAGATCAGACTGGGTGAATAAAGAACATCCTGGAAGGACTAAGAGGAAGGAGAGGAAGAAATTGGAGAATAAATCAACACTTACATTGACAATTTTTTTAAAATAATGAGTAGGAAGGTAACTGGTTCTCAGCAACATGTCAAAGATTAACATATGTTTTTACCAATACCTGTAGGCCATCCTATTTTAGTCTTACCACTATGTCTGCAGTCTTTGCCTGTCTATGTATTTGGCAGCCAAAAGGTCAACCTCTTTTGTCAGGTGTCTCCTTTTAAAAATCCAGTTATGTTATGTTTTTTATGTTTTTCACAATTTCTTTGGCTTTTGCAAGCTTACAAAGAGCTCAGCAGGAATCCAAAAATCCAAGCCTTTCAGAAAAATATCATATTGCCAGTCAAACATGATGGTGGTAGTGTACCAGTCTGGAGCTGCATTGTGAAAGGAACCATGAATTTTGTCTTTTACCAATGCACTTTGGTTTGCGATCTAAAGTGCAAGTACACTTGGATTACATCAGGATAGTGATCCAAAGCAATCAAGCCATTCTACCTCGAAACGGCTGAAAGCTGCACCAAAGAAATTATTTGGAATGACAGAATTCCAAAATTCAGCTATTTAAAAGTCTTCCAGGCATATTGACCACTTGATGGATGTTTCTGCTGCCAAGGTTGACATTTTCATATAGAGTCAAACTGGTTTAAAAAACGTTTCTCTCATAATTTACAATCAAAGCTCAAAACAATTGCTTACACTTGATGTTTTACTACTGGGATCTTTCCTTTCACCAGTTTTTATTATACAACCATAATAGTTACTAACAACAAGCCAGCATTGTTGACACGATTGTTGACAGGTTTAGACCAGCTAGATTTATAAAAATCAAAACATTAAATGTGTTAAGTTTTGTTTTTGTGATCCTATCATAAAAATGTGTCTGGGTTTGTACTTAGTCAGCATTCATGCAAGCTTATGTGTGTCTGTCTCTTTTGTGCGAGGGTGTACATGTGTGTGTTTGTAGGTTTAATTGGTTTGGACGAAGATTACTCTTTGCAGAGGGAACCTCCACTCTCACGACTTATGACACCTCAGCACCCGGCCATGTGGCTAAGTATGTATGCACATCGTGGTGTGTTTACACACTCACATGAATACACTCCCCTTTGCCCCACACATGGCCTCGGAGAGAAACACTCACCTTGCTCTAGTGCACAAATCACACACAGACATACACACGTTTTATGAGCTATCTAGAAAAACAAATAAACAAACAACACAGCACTGCAAAAAAAATGACCCACACACATTCCCAAGCACAGGCATGCACTTTCTGACTGTTTGTTATTTATAGGTGTATTGCTCTGTTTCCTGCTTTTTTAAGAGGGGGTTGAAACATTTATTGTGACTTTGCAGTTAGGAACAACTTTACAAACTTATAAAAGTCTAATTTAACTCTGTTTCACCTCTGCAGCCAATTCCGTGAAGATGCAGTGACACCTTTTGCTAATCTCTTCACGTTCATCTCTTTCCACCCTCCTTTCCTTTCTCATCCCACTCTCTGCTCCTCTTTCTCTCAGAGTCACGGCTCATTGGAAGACAAACATCCTGACCCTCTGCACCGCCTTGCCACTACACTCCCATCTTTCTTCCTCCCTCTATTCCTCCCTCTTATCCCGCTCCTCCAGCTCAACTCGTAACCATATCCTACCTGCAGCAGATCCTTTCCACACATTCATCAACGTCAGCCGTTTAGATGAGCTCTTAGAGAGTGAGGGAAAAAAAAACATGAATTTAGTTTGAAAATGGGAGACAGTTGGGTGATGTGACAAAGTACCATCCTGGTTAGAAGGCATGCAAGGAATCAAAAGTATGGCCCCCTATCTGAGCTGGAGAGTCACTGAATAAGGACATTACATTGTAAGCTACAGCTGTTTTTCTCATTAGCTGTTTAAATGTAAACTAATTAGTGATTTCATTGGGTTTTTCAATGGACCACATGACAAATGATCCACACCTAATGGCACTACAGGACCGGCTGGATTTACAGTATATATGGCTAATGCATGAAGAATGCATATATGCATTTCTCAGATGAACTTTCAAGAATTTTCTTTTGGTTAAATCTGCGATGAAAATATGTGGAATTTTTATGAAAATTTACATTATTTTAGTAAAGTACTTAGTAATGTACTCAGTGAAGCACTTTATACAGATCAATAACTTTTTATACAGATAAATCCTTTATAGGGTTACATTTAAGGATGCACCGATACTGACACTGGTATCAGGTATCGGTCCGATACCAGGCATAAGTACTCAACTCGTACTCATAAAATTGCCACCGATACCACGACACCGATACCACCCACCAGTGATGCAACTATTGGGTCTGGGTGGGCCTTATGGCGTGATCTCTGTGCCTCCAGGTCAGGGGGCATAGAGCCACCTGAAGGAGCAACAACCGCAAGCGTGTGCGCACGAATAGCAGGTAAGCGCGCCTGCTCAAACACACACACACGCCCACAACCATTGCTCCCCCAGACAGCTCTGCGCCCGCAAACCTGGCGGCACAAAAACCACTCCACACCGAATCGCTGTCCTCAGTACCGCAAAAAAGCATTTCAGTATTTCACAATTTTGTTAAATTTGTGTTTGTACTGTATGTTTAAGTACACAATTTTGTTCAAATAACAATATCTGTGGAAAAAAAAAATCCAAAGTAACTATATGTGTAATGGGGTAAGTACTCGGTATCTGTGAGTACTCAAATGCAAGTACTCGTACACTACTCATTTTGGAAAAAAAGTGGTATTGCTGCATCCCTAGTTACATTAGATGAATAAAACTAAAATAAAACATGTTTAATGCAGGAATGTGGGTTTAAGAAATAAGTTTTTTTAAAATCTGCTTAAAAGTTGTTTTTTTAATCCGACAAACAAGCCTCACTGGAATGCGTGTTCTTACTTACAGGGACATACCTGTCCTTTTTAATATATTAAGAAATATGTTCCGCATAGATTGCATAATACAGGTTATGTAATAGATGAAAGATTGAAGTTCTTAAAAAAAATAAGTCAGCAATCATTTTACATCTTCAAAACTAGCAGTAAGTATCAGATAAACTTGAGTTATAATTGTAAAGAAGTAAAAAAAAAAAACATAAAAAGTTTGCTGACTATCTGAAGCCACTCTACTAAAGGCTTTACTGTGTCTGATAGCTCGGTGGAAGTAATTAAATTAATTATTTTTTTATATTGTTAGTAAACATAAACAGGCAACCATCAGTCAACCACCATGCTTCCTTACTTTCCTGGCAGAGTTGAATTTTTCAGAACCAGAACACTTTATTAGGACAGAGCCTTCCAATCTCATTTCACAATGTGTATGATAACAATAAAAGGCATTCTATTCTATTCTATTTTGGCTGATAGTATGATTCACACCTTACAGAGACAATGAAGGTAATAACGCAGAAAAAATCCCTTAAGCTCTGTGTTCGAGTTCCTACATTACTTTTTCAGTGCATGGTTTAGGATTGTCTTTTGTGCTCCAGCTGGCTGCTGATATTTAGGCTGGATACAGAAAAATGTAAGTATAAATAAACTAAGAGAAGAAGCTTTGGTAGGGAGACAAAAGGACTTGTAAACAGATCTTATTTGACATGCGGAAAGTTGACATGATGGTGTCTGGGTCTGATTTAACAGAATGAAAGTTGGTCTGAATTGTTGTTATTTTATTGTGATAGTTACCAGTTGTAAATAAGACAAAGAATGATAGCATGACATCATCATCATTTCTTGATGATACATTTTTGATTAAATATTTCCCTCAAAGACAGACAAAGAAGTTGAAAAAAACGATAATTCCTTGTAGTTGTACTTATCTTTCAATAAAAGCAAAGACAAAGTGATATAGTTTTTATGGGGTTGAAATCATACTTAGTTGATTTGCTGTTGACTAAAGCATTGACTAAAGTTTTAAAACTTGCAGCAGACTGAATCTATTGTTTGTAAAGAGAAGCATGACCTTTAAGACTCTGACTGGACCAAATGTCCCTCAGTGGCCCTTTGCTGTGTTTTATTTCTATGCCTGTACCAGCACTGATTGAAGTCAAAGCCCATGGATAATTAGAACACTGCTGAGAAAATCTCTGGAGGGATATGTCATACTTTCATCTTTTTCTGTCCATCCATTATGTTAATATGGGTTCCATATGACAGAAGAATTTGTTTAGTGAAATCATTGGGGACATTGTGGAGATTTTGTAGGTCATCAACAACAATCAGAACTTGACAGGAGAAGTAACTGCAGGGAGAATGGAGTGTTCAAAGCTTCAAAAATGCGTTGTATAGATTTATGGAAGCATTGTACGTATTTTAAAAGTGCCTAAGTTGGCTTAATTTAACTGTAATTACATTAACCAGAACATATTAGGTGTTTGAGACATGTGACAGTGCATCATGCTGGTAAATAATACTACATTTGTTAATACTACGTTCTGATGGGAGCTTTATGACTTGAAAAGTTACTTACCAACACCATAATGCTACCACCACCATGTGACAGTGAAGATTGTATTTTGAGGATGATGTGCAATATTAGTTTGCTATCAAACATAGTGTTTTGTATGTAAGCCAAAAAAGTTTGAGATTGGTCTTATCTTGCTAGAGAATTCTCCTCCACATATTTATTTGAGTACCCCTATATGGTTTATGTCAAACTGTTTTTTGACCTGGAATAACTTTTTAGTGTCTCATTTTCATAAAAGTCAGATTTGTGGGGTGCATGAATAATTATGTGCTCTACTGATTGTTGCTCTAGAGCAGTATTGATAATGGGTCACTTCATGTTGATCAGTGAGATGTGATATATTTCAAAGTTATTTGCTGTTGTATGACAGAACTATAGTATATGGAGATAGAGGAAAGAAATGAATACATTTCCTATGTTTATATAACTAAAAAAAAATTCTTCTTTAAGCTTCTTTTAAAGGTCTGTTAGCAGGGTGTGGAATATAAAGTGCTGAAAATATTTGATAAAAGTTCAAAAAGCCAGAAAACTTCCAGGTAAGTTTACATGAAAAATTCCTGAGCTGCTTCCAGACTTACAGCTAACATCCCTGGATCAACCAACATATGCTTGACTGATCATTCTGAGAACTCCCACGTGACCGCTGGAGACAGAGCACGTAGGAGAGAGGAGAGACGTGCTTTAGGAATGAGGGGGTGAGAAGCAGGCTTGTGCTCTTCGTCTTGTTTGTTTCCGTTTGTTGTTGAAAGACTATCTTTTCGTCTCAGCTCATATAGTGGTGTTTTTGTCATACAAAGCAACCCACTGGGATTTTCCTCATGAAGATTTACATAGTATGATGAGGAGGCACAATGTTTAAGTGGTTTGACTGATAACACCTGCACCTCTTTCTGTGGTGAGATGTGAGGAACATTTGATGGACTGTGGCAACAACTTTGCATTGTATAGATTTCTGATAATGCTCTGCAATGTAGCAACTTGTCCGTTTTTAAAGCTTGATATAAAACGTCAATAGAAAATAATATATGAATTCCATTTAAACAAAATAAATTGATGATATATTTTCTAATTTAACTGTGTTATTGTTTGTTCCAACATTTATTCAGCGTTTCTATCTTTTTAGAATAACATAAATCAAACAATTACAGAAAGGGGATGTACCAACAATGGAGATGAAAATTAGCCTTTATTGCTTTTAAGCTTCAGTATTGTCATTATTTTATATATTTCTAAATTATTAAAATTAATATATTACTGTAGTGCAAGTATAACATTTTATTTGTGTGTTATCATTTAATTGCTGTCCATGGTGCTGAATTATAGACATTTTTCAATGATTACCTACAGATACATAGATGTATGTGAGCTTTAATTTTAACTAATTTTTTTTTTGACACTGTCATGGAATACTTTATGTTTGACCAATGTGTCTAGGTTGTTGTATCTTGCAACAATTTTCTTCATGTAACACTTCTTCCAAGGCTTCAAACCAAATATTTACTCTGCTGCGAAAGGATATGAAAGTTTTAATGAGCAAAACATTACTGTTTCCTAAAGTTCTGATGTGTATTTTATTTTTCTGATTCTCAGAGATAACACAACTGGAATGTGTAAATATAAGTGATAAGTTGTTTGTTTACGTGGCTGGTTTGGGCTCAAGGTGTGCATATCTGCACGGCTGCCTCACTCACTCTGCAGAACCTCACAATTGCATGCATTGTTCTTGAAGACTCTTCTTATCAGTTTGGGGTTGGAACACTTTGTAGAGCCAGTGCAGGCAACAGCCCTGCTGCAAGTCGTGGTCCAGCTACAAAGAAATGTAAACAAAGTGCAGTCACCATAAAAAACTTTGGACATATTTTTCTTGAGTCTATGAGGTGGAGAGATTTTATTCTGACTTTACGTGAGTTGAGTTTGAGTCTATTTCAGTGCACTGTTTAAATGTCTTTCCTTGCGCATAGTTTTAAAAATGTAATATTTAAGAGCCTTTCATAATGTTTTCCAAAATATTTTTAACTTCTCCATTTTATCATGTCAAACCTACAAACTTTGATGCCTTTTACTGGATTTCATTCAAGCTGAGACAAAGTTTTATGTTATTGTTCTCTCTTGTAGCAAGGTCACATTAGATTACATGAACAAGTACTGTGGTATTTATGCCGTGCTGCACCGATATACAAGTAGACAAAAAGATTGATGCCATTTTTCATAACAATGCATCCAAATGGAAATATAGTAAAACACATCAAAGAGTGAACCCTATACTAAATGTTCACGTCACTGTGGTTTAACTTGCCTCATTCTTTTTTAAATCTGCAACAGGCTACTTTAGTAAACAAAGATCCACTCATCCTATGGACTGTTCCTACACAGCTGAACGTCAACATTACCAGCACAGTGTAAATATACAAATAGACATGTAACCACTGAAACGAATATATATTTCAGCTAACAGTGTTAGTTACTACAACCAATAATTTGTGGTTATGGAGACTTGTTTATCCAAAGATGTCCCTCTTTGATGCAGTTCTCAAACAGTAAATAAAAGATTTAAAATCTTTGACTTGCTGCTCTGCTGCAGAATTGGGCAAGTGTAGGAGAGGAACTGTGAATTTGATGCTATTGCCTGATTTATAAAGTACAATACAAACCTTCCTTGCAATGGATGTTCTCCAGTCTTTCTTGTTTGCAGGAGGTACAAAAAATGGTACAAATACACATGCCTGATTACCACCTTTCATAACACGCTTTTTTAAATTAGTTTTTAAAAGATATTGCAAACATGATTAGGCAAACACCAATACATATAGCCAGTCTGTCGCTTATTAACTAATTAGATAAATACCTTTACGGCATAGTCTGATGTTTTAAAGTAATCTATTTAACTACTAACCAGTGGCATCAGACAGAAAGACTTTTAAGATGATATTTGGACTGCTGCCTGGAATGCACATATGGATAAGTTGATTTTTACAGAAGTGCAAGCGCTATAAAATATATTTATCACATTCCTACACTAAAAGGTATCTATACCCACAAGGTTCTCTGGCAAGGTGTCAAAAATGTCAGCACTTAGCCCTGTTCCCCAGTGTTGTTGGCAATTATGGAGGCTTAATATCAGTCTGATCTCTAAAACAATGGCGGGCTTCTATGCCAGCCAGCCAGCCAGCCAGCCTGCCAAGTCCAGATTCAAGACGTTTCTCTCTTTTCCTTAAAATTGCAAGCAGGTGTTCAACTCCTGCTTTTCTCTCCTCCTGCTTACCAAGGGAAAAAATGATCTCCCTACTCGGCCTCCCTGTCTTGTGTGTCTGCATATGTGAGTCAGTTGAAGTGTAACTCGAGTTAGGATCAAAACCTTACTGGTTTAAACTAATTTTCACAACTAGAGGTGTCATTAAAATGTTTACACGATCACGCACAAGGCGGAAATAAGATTAAGATCGTTCTCCTAATTCCATACTAATTATTCTAAGATATTTTACTGACAGAAAAAAGCAGAGGAGGGGAGCTGCAAGCCCAGTAAAGAGGAATTTGAGGGTCAGCCAAACTGGGATGCAGTTAATTTATACTGCAACCAATGTGTGCATTTCAAAGTGGGTATTTTGAAAAATGTGAAAAACAGCAATAAGAGATTCTACTGAAAATAGGACTCCATAAAATAACTTTATTCAGTGGTTTATCCAAAATGTCACTGTTTCCTTCCAATATGAAAATTAAGATGTTAAGGTTTTTTCAATACAGAGTCAATCACGTTTTTTTATGACACAAGTGACCTATTTGTTTTCATATCTCATTCCTACTTTCCAATATCCATACCATTCTACATATCCCAATGTTTTTATCCAGAAAGTGTAATCAAACATCATGGTTAAGAAAAAAGGTTGTTGTCTTTCTTTTCACCCATAACAGTTTAAGATTGATGGGCCAAGTAAGTTATCTTGTTCTCCTCAGCATTTACGAATGTCTATCAACTTATCTATCAGCTGCAACTGCAAAATAATTTCTCTGCGGGGATAAATAAAGTACTTCTATTCTATTCTATTCTATTTTATTCTCTTTTATATTCTTTTCTAATTTTAAATTATTAAAATTAAGTAAGGAGCATTACCTGAGGGCATCCCCCCTCTCACATGTTCCTGGATAAAGGACTTCCTAACAAACCATCCCCAGACTGTGAGACTTGGGCCCCATCTCTCCTCCACCTGCACACTGAACACTGGCTCCCCACAGGGCTGTGTGCTGTGCCCCCTCCTGTACTGCGTCTATACCCACGACTGCAGCCCGGCCCACCACAACTACCTCATCGTCAAGTTTGCTGACGACACCACCGTGGTTGGACTCATCTCAAGCGAAGAGGAGGCAGCTTACAGAGAGGAGGTCCTGGAGTTGACAGCTTGGTGTTCTCAGAACAATGCTACAGTGAACACCAGGGAAACAAAAGAGATCGTCTTCTACTTCAGGAAAAACAAAACCGACCTACCCCTCTCTACATCAACGGCGAGGGTGTGGAGATGGTCCAAACCTTCAGGTTCCTCGGTGTCCGCATCTCTGCTGATCTCTCTTGGTCAGAGAACGTCACAGCTGTTATCAAGAAAGCTCAACAGCGACTTCACTTCCTGAGGGTCCTCAGGAAGAACAACTAGTCTGCTGCTGAGCTTCTAGCGCTCATCCATCGAGAGCCTGCTGACATACTGCATCCAGACTTTGCGTAGAACCAGAGAGAGCTATTTTTCAGAAATCATCAAAAACTGCAGAAACAACTCTCGTGTCCTATTTGCTACAGTGAGCAGATTGACAAACCTTCCAGTCTCGATCCCCTTGGAACTGATTTCTACATCTAAATGTCAGGAGTTTGCAGTATTCTTTAATGACAAAGTTCAAGGCATTAAAAATGCCACAGTTCTGAACAACTACCGGCCCATATCAAACCTGCCATTCTCAGGAAAAGTGCTGGAAAAAGTTGTATACCAACAGCTGAGTGACTTTCTCCTGTCTAACAATGTGTTTGACGCTTTCCAGTCAGGCTTTAGGCCCCACCACAGCACTGAGACAGCTCTGATCAAGGTGACAAACGACATCCGCCTAAACTCAGATGCACGCAAAGTCTCTGTCCTAGTTCTGCTGGACCTGACCGCCGCCTGTGATACAGTTGACCATGTAATTTTATTACAGAGATTAAAAGACTGGGTGGGAATCACTGGTATGGCTCTAAACTGGTTCAAGTCCTACCTTGAGGACAGGTGTTACTTTGTTCAAATTGGGAACTGCGTCTCCGACCGAATGGGTGTAACCTGTGGGGTTCTCCAGGGGTCGATCCTGGGACCCCTTTTATTCAATCTGTACATGCTTCCATTGGGCCAGCTAATACGCAGCCATGATGTGTCCTACCACAACTATGCTGATGACACTCAGATCTACGTGTCGCTGAGAGCAGGAGAACATGGGCCTGTTGATTTATTGTGTCACTGTATTGAACAGATCAGTCTGTGGATGCAGAACAACTTCCTCCAGTTAAACTCAGACAAAACTTAAATCATTGTCCGTGGCCCACAGAAACAAAGACAAAGTGTCCTCAGTTATCTTCTGATGCTCTCTCTGGAACCTAAACATCAGGTCAAAAATCTTGGGGTAATACTCGATTCTGACCTGAACTTCAACAGCCACATTAAATCAGTAACATCAGCAGCCTTTTACCATCTTAAAAACATTGCCAGAATCAGAGGAATAGTCTCTAAACCAGACCTAGAAAGACTTATCCATGCTTTTACCTCTAGCAGGTTAGACTACTGTAACGGCCTGCTCACTGGGCTTTCTAAACGGGCCTTAAGACAGCTTCAGAACATCCAGAATGCTGCTGCTCGAGTTCTGACCAAAACCAGGAAATATGACCACATTAGTCCAGTGCTCAAGTCTCTGCACTGGCTTCCTGTCTCTCAAAGAATAGACTTTAAAACAGCCTTGCTTGTGTACAAATCTCTTCATGGTTTAGCCCCAAAGTACATATATGACATGTTAGAGCCATATGAACCAGCCAGGACTCTGAGAACCTCAGGTAGTGGCCTCCTGCTGATGCCCAGAGTCAGGACCAAACAAGAGGAGGCTTCATTCCAGTTTTATGCTCCTAATATCTGGAACAGTCTTCCTGAAGAGGTGAGACAGGTTTCAACTCTGCCGTTGTTTAAATCCAGGCTGAAAACAGCCTTATTTAACTGTGCATATAGCAACTGAGAATATTATTATTATTATTAATTTATTTTTGTTTTATTTCTTTTAGATTTAAAGCTGATTTTATTGTTTCATTTTCTGATCTTTTTTCCTATGTAAAGCATTTTGAATTGTGCTATACAAATAAACTTGCCTTGCCTTGCCATGTCTTGCATCACAGTATGGTTCGTTAGCTGCAATGAGGCAGACAGGGTGAGGCTTCGGAGGGTAGGCACAAAGAATCATTGGCTGCCCCCTCCTCACCCTGAAGAACATCTACATCTCCCGCTACATCATAAAGGACAGCTCACACCCTGGGTTCGAACTGTATGACCTGCTGCCCTCTGGCAGGCGCTATAAGTGCATCAAGGCCAGGACAAACAGACTCAAAAACAGCTTATTTTCCAAAGCAGTCACAACCCTTAACTCAACTGGACTCTAATTGTGCAATACCCTCATCTCTGTGCAATACAATGTCATTATAACAATATCTGTGCAATATTTTATATTTATATCATATTTATTTACAAGTGCAATATCACCACCACTGTGTAATTATCTTGAAATCCTGCAGATCCTGCAGATCATTCACATAGGTTATTTCTGTTTAGTTCTGCATATATTTTTTTGAGATATTCTTATTCTATCTTTCTTTGCATGGCACTGAAAAGGAGTGGTCTCCCAATCTCATTGTACAATGTGTATAATTACAATAAAAGGCATTCTATTCTATTCTATTCTATTCTATTCTATTCTATGGGAGGACTAAGTGCAGAATTGCATGGTTGCTGTTTTTACTTGAAGTGATTAAATGGTGTTTAAAAGGTTTGGGCTCTTCACTCATCTCCTCCTTTAAATGTTGTTCTGATAATAGATTTCAAAGGAGTGGTTGTAAAGTTGGCTGTTTCTCTAATCATTCAGTACGAATGTCATCCTGTGTTGAAATACTGGTGTTACGCTAAGTTACACCACTCAAACCCTTGATGAATTGCTAAGAAGATTGTGGCTGTGGGAGAATAATATACTGCTCTGTTAGGCTAATTTCCTTTTACTTAAATCATCCAAGAAAAGACTTCCCTCTTGCCTTCAGGATATTATATTCTGACTATGAGGGATTTGAAGGTTATTTAGATCCATTTATTTATTAAGCATATTATTAAGTATAGATTACAGTTAAAGTAACTTATTTTAACCTTAAAATTTAAGATATATTTTTCTGAAAAACGATCAAACAAAGTTCAGAGTAGGGCAATACATTTCAGTTTGTTTCGTTGAAAATTGTGCCTGGGGTTCCTAGATCCAAATTAAATCCGTTTTAAACAATTGGTAATAGATTGACCGATTGATTTCCCAATAACTGTTGTTTCCATAATACCTTTGATTATTTTAGCAATCTACACAACCAACCAATAAATAATTAATCTTATTATGTGCTGGGTTTGCAACATATTAAAGTGGTTTCTACAATTTAATAAAATTTAATAAAAATGTTGAAAGCAAACAAAAAAAAAGATTCTATGTTGGCTCCTGCAGTGTTTGATCTGCCTGTGAAGTGCTGTTGTCTCTCATAGATTTATATCTTTGACTAGAATCATAGCCAGATTGTTACCTCAGATACCTACCAACTTAATATGAACATGCTTACATTAGCATAGGCCTTCTGGAAAATGTTCCAAATGAAAACATTACAAGCAGTCCAAGCACAATCTGACGAGTTTGATGAACCCATGGAGAACAGCTTCCACAAACATTTGTGTTGATTCTGGTCCACCATTCGGTGTCCCTGGCTGGGCTCTCCAATGTCTGGAGCTGAGGTTACTGATGTGGTTAAAAAGCAAAGAGCTTTGGAGGGAATCTGCCCTGAGTTATTCAACCTTCCGGATATTGTGGGAATGTGGGAATATTGACATCAGGGCAGTTCCCCTGGATTAGCAGATTACAAAAAGGCGGACTGCAGCGTGTTCCAATTGTAACAGGATAGAGTCTGTTAAGGGGTTATTGAGACGAGAGTTCATCGTATAGTTTATAAATTTAGTAGGAACAATGTGGTTTTTGTCTAGGCCGTGGAACACTGGACCAGCTCTGCACCGTCAGAATGGTACTGGAGGGGGCTTGCGTCCACAGTGTAAGTGTGTTCTCTTGACTTGGAAAAGGCGTACTGTGATTATATGCGAAGAGGCCCCTCATAACAGATGTTAGGTGCCTGTATGACCATTACCAGCACTTTGTATACATTGCCAGCAAAAAGTGGGCTTATTGGTCACACACTGGGTTGAGTGAGTGTATTAATGAGTGAGCATGTATGATTGTGTATCAATGTGGATGGGGCTGGGCTGTGACTGGGTGTTATCTGCCTTCCCATGCTATTCCTGTGTGTTAGGGGTCGGGCCCTGCCCCCTCCTCACCCTTCCTCACTGCTCGCTGCTGCACTCACCTGCGGCCAAAATGGGCCCTGGGGTGCAGTGCTGGGGGCACGAGGGCTTGTATCGATCCGCCCCGGCTGGCTGTCTGCGGTCGCCTGTCCCTCTCGGTTGTCGGGCTGGTTCTCTGCTGGGCGCGCCCAGGCGTTTGGCCCTGGGTCCCGGCCCTGGCCCGTGCCCTAGCGGGGCGGTTATGTTTATATTTATGTATTTAACAGACGCTTTTATCCAAAGCGACTTACAAAGTAGGCAGTAGCGCGAAGGATCTTGGCTAAGGACCCACAGTGAATGCTGTTGGTGTATTACAGGCCTGGATTTGAACCCAGTCAGTTGACTTTCCCGTTGAGCTATCCAGCCGCCCACAGCCCTCAGTCATGTTTACCTTTAGAATGTATATAACACCCCAGAAATCAATAAACGATTAAGGTTTGGTAGCAAGGGAGGCTATATGTTTTTAAAGCCTCCCTTAGAAAAGAAAATCTGTTAAGCACAACTATGGCAGCCAGAAACTCATTCTACTAGCCATGATGCTGAAAAGGACAAGGAAAATAAAATCAAAAAAAACAAACAATACATGACCGATTTTGGTCTTTGCGATGCATGGCGCTCCCAGCACCCCTTGCTTAAGGATTACAAATTTTTCTCACCTGTACACCCGGTCTTACTCAAGATTAGATTATTTCCTAGTTAGCAGCACTGTACTGAGGGATATTTCAGAAAGCAGAATCTATGACTGTTAGTGATCATATGCCAGTGTGCATCACTCTGGTGAATAAGAAAATCAAACCACCTTCTAGGAATTTGACATTTATTATATCATTAATTAAAAACCCTAAATTTACTAAGTTCTTTAGAAAAGAATGGTCTATGTATTTGGACAAAAAGGATCAGCCTGATATATCAGCCTGCACTCTCTGGGAAGCCGGAAAACCTGTAATGCGAGGCAAAATAATCCCTTTTTCTTCAAATAAGAAAAAGAAGGAGAATTCAAAAATTATAGAATTAGAAAAATTTAACAATAAGATAATTCCTACAGTGCCTCTCAAGAAGAACATTTATTAAACAAAATAAGTAAAGCCAAATTGGAAATGAACGAAATATTGGATTAAAAAAACACAGCTTATGGTTCAAAGACTTCGTTTGGAGAATTTGAACATGGCAACAAAACTAGAAAATTCCTAGCAAACCAACTAAAAAAGAATAAAGAGAGAGTAACTATCATGTCTATCAGAGACTCAACAGGATCTGTTATCCATTATACTGTTGCAATTAACAATGTTTTTATGAGTTTTTACAAAGACTTATATCCATCAAGCAATGATCCATCAGATATAAGACTTAAAGAATTTCTTCTCAACATTAATCTTCCAAAATTACAACAAGAACAGGTCAAGGTGTTAAACTCTCCTCTTTCAATCGGTGAGCTTTAGTAGAGTGTTCCGGTAACACAGGACCAGATGGTTTCCCAGCTGAGTTTTACAAGGAATTTTGGACTATACTAGTACCAACATTCTATAGGATCAATCAAAGTCCAGAAACCAGGGAAAGACCCTATACTCCCATCCAGTTACCGTCCAATATCCTTGATAAATGTAGATCTCAAGATAATCTCAAAAGCTCTTGTTAGAAGACTGTAAAAAGTAACACCTCTTTTAATACATCCAGATCAAACAGGCTTCATAAAGGGAAGACAGTCTTCCACTAATATGCGCAGACTAATTAATATTATAGACTATTCAGCCACGATTGTTTGATTAGATACAATAAAAACATTTGATTCTGTAAAATGTAAATTCCTGTTTTCAGTGTTATACAAATTTGGGTTTGGTTCATCATTTATAAACTGAATGAGAATTCTGTATAGCTCTCCAAATGCTTGTGTACGGACCAATGATCAAAATTCTCCAACCTTTAGTCTGCAGAGAGGCACAAGACAAGGGTGTCCACTGTCCCCTTCACTTTTTGCACTATTTATCGAACTCCTAGCAGCTGCCATCAGAGAAAGCAGAGATATAAAAGGCATTCAGTCAATTAACTGGTCAAAATCTATAGCTCTACCAGTTAATTGCAGTCCTCAGTATATATATTAACTAATATACTGAAGTCAGGAAACATTAGATAGAATCAAGAATCAAGAATCAGTTTATTTATATAGCGCCAATTTACAACAGGTGTCGTCTCAAGGCACTTCACAGAAAATCAATTAAAATCAAGTATACATTATAACAAATCAATTTGAAAAAGTTTCCAATCTAAGGAACCCCAGCAGATTGCATCGAGTCATTGA
>JAVLVB010000072.1:966001-993982 GCA_032876305.1 Orestias chungarensis | reverse complement strand
AATATGCCACGTTTATTTCTTTTTTTTAGTTATGTATATTTTAGCAAAACTTTTGGTAAACATGCTTTGGTGGTTTAGAGAATAGAAGCTTTTTCATCCGTCCCAGACCAACATTTTAAATCAAACAATCAGACAACACTAAAACTCTTCCATGGGACATAGATGATGTGCTAAAATGGTAAAATATGGTGTGTTACAAAGCTCCTGTCTTTAGTTTATATTTGCACGTATTCAGAATCTATTTTGTTATATCATAAAATTTCCTTTTCCAAACAAAATCTTCAATGATAAATTAGCAGACTGTTGTCTTTATTTTGTTAAACCTTTAAATAGTGAACTGGGTTGAAATAAATTATTCAAACTTAAATATGACTTTATTTATTTTAACCCAGCTTCTGGGTTGAAAATGATTGCAATGTTAAACAAACCCATAATTCAGATATTTTATTTTACATTAACTCAGAGCTTGCAGTGGCGTCTTTTTAAATCAAGACTGGTTTAGTAAAATTGGTGGCAAGTAGCCCAGATATTTTATCCGTGTTTTATGTTTGTGTTTGTTCTGCTTAGCAATCATAGATAATTCTGTAGCTAATGTGTGTGGCGTAGAACATCATTTTTGTCTTAATTTTAGTGCCATGTTGCACACAGCTTGTAGAAATTGAGACTGAGAGCAGATTTGGGTTGCTCCATGTAAAGCTTAGTTTCCTTCCCAACCTTCCAAGTAGATCACAGGATAGTCACGGAATATTACACTGCAACAAAAGGTCATAAACAAGAACAATGAATTTTAGCAAAGAACATAAGAATGTGGCAACCACACACAAAATAAAGAAAACAAAGATGTCAAAGGAACATGGGAACAAGTAAACATGTTTATTTTTTAAAATAGAGATTAACATAATAGTCTTCAAGATAAGGGAATGTTTAACATATTTAAGAATAAACAGTAACAATAATCTGTTTTCAATGTGGTTTTCTTTGTGGCATTCATTAGTACAACGTCAGACTCCCTTGTCCCTTGTACAACTATCGGCTTTATTGAATTGCACATCTATTTGTAATATAAGGTGATAGCTAATTGCTACATTGGCATACATCAGAACGTGTAGAGTCCCTGCATGTTTTCCTCTAAATCTTTTTTTTTTTTTTTACAAGCCTAAAGGGGTTTGACAAATCTGCCCAGCTGTTCCTTTGCCCTCCACATTCTCAAAGTAAAGCATCAATCCAAACTTGAAATGGTTCTCTCTGAATGAGATTTCACACTCGTCATACTGACGAATAAAAAAATGCTTTTAAACTGCATGTCTTGTCAACCCAGCTTCTCTCACTAATGTTCATGCAATATTTTTGTAATAGTCAGATTGGAAGACATGTTGGGGGTTTAGGTGCCATTGACAAATGGCTGGGGGAAACTGAATTTGCAGAAGTATGATATGACAGTTTTCACCGCCCATCATATATCCAAAAAGGTGGAAAAGATTTAGATGAAGCACCTGCTATTGCAATGAGTCTTTAATGCTGCAGATGGCCATCTGCTTATTAAGTTATCTCAGTTTATAAGACTGGTATGAGTTTTTATATGTATCAGGTTGTTTCCCCAGGGTTAAATACTTACCTTGGTTTTGCCTTTTGTCTTTTCAGGAACATCTTTACAATCCCATTATATTAATGGTATAATGGTTTATTCCATTTTAAGCTAAAAGCAAATGCTAAAATGAAAAAAAAAGTAGCAATCTTGCTTTGTTTAGAATGGACTGTACTAATTTTATCCAACTAAAACCTGATTTTGTTCCCCAAAGAGAAGACTAAAGTAATGATTGATTTTGAAAAAGGTTATTCTTGTTTGTTTTCAACTTCAACATATAAACTTAAACAAAAATTACATTTTTAGCATCCAATCTGGTTTATATGGTTTCAATCATGGATAAGTCAAGTAAACAGAATTGGTTTTGTTTCCTAAAATGTAAGATAAACAGCTCTTTGGTCTGGAAGGTCAGCCTAAATCTTCCACAACATCTCTGGCTGGAGTTTTACGCATTGATAGAGTCGGAAGGTAAAAATGTGTTTTGCCTGTTATTTATTTTCAAGTTATTCTTGATATCATTCCAGTTGATATCATTTAGATCAACACAAAACAGACATGGCCAGATACACACAGTTTAAAGCTGGTATTTCTAACT
The DNA here is from genome assembly GCA_032876305.1 of Orestias chungarensis. Classification (NCBI taxonomy): domain Eukaryota; kingdom Metazoa; phylum Chordata; class Actinopteri; order Cyprinodontiformes; family Cyprinodontidae; genus Orestias; species Orestias chungarensis. Next base: position 991,802 of record JAVLVB010000072.1, on the reverse strand, counting down.
TTTTTCCACAACTAATCGTCTTGTTTCATGTTTGGTTTCTGTAAATGTTTTTCACAGAGGTCTCTCTTTTCTTTTTAAACAATTAAACAACTAGACTGGTTTTCATTTCTTTATTAATTAATATTAAATACATCAAACATACATAGTTACATTTCAGTCTGTTTCCTTTAGTGCACAGTAAATTAATTTGCATATATACCTCATTAGAAATTTTAAACATTTTTTTATTATGTATTTTTGTCCCTATATATATATTTTTTTGATCCAACACTACACTGTCTAAAGGGTAAATTCCCCACAGTAATTTTGATACCCTAACAGAAACCCACAAGTTATTTTATTACATCTAATTTATGATCTTTTAGCTTTCTGTCACAGACCAGAGATGGTGTAAGTTAAAATTCTCAGCTGGCAATAATTTCTGCCATGATTCAGTCCAGAATGTTCCCCATCTGTACAACCTTTGGTTAACCTCATGGTCTGACACTTCCTCAAGCTGTGAGAAAACTTTTCCTTTGGAGGACTTGTTTTTAAGTATATATTTGTTTAGGTTTTTACAGCTCAGACATTTTTATCACATGCAGAAATATCACTGTACTGGCAACTGCCTCACTTAGATTTGTCCAATAAATTGTCAGACAAAAAAACATGAGCTATCACAGTGAATAACTCATCTCCTCTGCTCCAGAGTTCAGTAATTGAATTATCTACATCACTAGATCTGATATCTTGCATTAGACTTTGTGAAGTATGCCTTGCCTGCAGCTTCTCGACCCTTAAAACACATTCCATTAAGCTCTCTACAAACTTTCCTTGAGAAAATCTAAAGAGAACATGAGAATTGGAGGTCTGCCACTCTTGACTCTACAGAAAGTTGGTGACCTTTGCACCCTATTTTTTTGCACTGACCTTAATTTTTGTGTCCAATCACTTTTTTTGCTCATCTTTTTTAATTTCCACTTCCTTCCACATCATTCAACTAAAGATAAAAGCCGACTTTTTGCAAAAGTAGTATATTATTACTGTTCCATGTTGAAATTTAGTGATCTACCGTTATTTCAAATTTTTTTACTAAAAGCCTGTCTTATGCAGACTTTTAGAAATATCAGATATACTAGAATAACAATTAAAAGTGGTAACCCAATACTTGTAACAATATAATGGCATAATTTAAAATAAATAAATAAATAATTCTATCCAGCAGAATTTCTGGTTCTGGTTCAAGAAACAGATGCCAAAACTATGAAATTACATTTATAAGTAAGTTATTTTTTAGTGTAACATTTTATTGAGTGACTTATATGCTGATTTTAATCAAGCCTTAGAAAAGGACACAATATCAGGAAATGTCTTAAATTACCTGAATAAAAAGTTTGAAGACTAAGACATCCATAAATAAATTTTTTATACAATAAAATACACCAAACAGACAGTATGTGCAAAAAATAAATAAATAAAAAATTACAAAAAAGGTTGTTTTTTTATAACTCAGAAGACATTATAAAACTAAGAAGATAACCACTATGAAAGATTAGGCTTTATCTTCAGAGTTAGTCAGTTTACATCTTAAGAGACTTTTGACCATCTTCTGAAGACCCTATTTACTAATAACAGTGCCATGTGGAGCAAAGTTCAAGAAATTACCATTATCAATCCCGAGAATAAACACAGAGACAAGCTAAAACCCAGTTAGATGGACTTTTCCATCCTTTGGCTGATAAGAAAGCTGGGAGTGTGTGCTTACAATCAGACACTCACAAATTAACTCCCTGTACAAGAAGAAAAATTTGAATGCTCACTATTTGATAAAGAGTTTTGTCGTAGGTTTTGCAACTTTGCTTAGAAGTTTAGCAGATTAATAATTGGTTTAATAAATATTAAAAGTAGTTTTAACTAAATTATTTTTAAACTCAAATTGACATATGTATTACAAAGTTAAATATTTCTTGTTGCAGTTTGTCTGATTAGCTTTAATCTATAAAAGAGCCTGCAGTTAAAGTTATCAGATTGCCTATGAAAAAGCAAACAGTGGCAAGCAAATGTTCACTAAGTGATAGATAATTGTTTACAACAGCTTTTGGAACTGCAAAGGTGGAATTTCGTTTTTTTTCAAACAATCAAGGATGATCAAGTGTATTATCTGCATTGCTACGCATCAGGTTAGCCACCCATGGATCCAAATAAATCTTTCCCCTTCCTATATAAGAGAAAGTCTGAAGCATGCCTAGATTTGGAACCGTGCTAAATTTGGACTTAAGAGGTTTTGTAAACTGAACTAATGGCCGTGTACCTTCTAAACAGCAAGAAACAAAGAGAGCTAAATATTAACACATACAGTGGTTTGTTTAGAAAAATCTGGTTATTACAAAAAAATTTCAGACACATGGAAAGATCAAATAGGAAGTGTTATGTCTTGAGGCTACTTCTCAGATGATCAAACATTCATAAGTAGCATCTTACTTAAAAGTAACACTTTTGGACAAGTTTGCATATGGATCACTAAGCAGATTATTTTAGTAATTCAAATAAAAAATGGAAACATAAAGATGTATCACATGCACGGTAATATACATTAGTCAGAGTTTGGTTCATTGTGATAATGATTGCTATCAGATAAAAGCTAAAATAATGATAATAATAAAAAAAATTAAGTCCCAAACATCTCTAATACTGATTTGGCAGACTTGTGTTTTGGGTAGATGGCATTAAAAGGTCTCCAAACCTTTTTAAACAGTGAAAATTGTTGCATGTTGGGAGTCTCTTAAATAAATAAAAAAAAATCACTACAACAAATGACTGATTAAAGATTAACTTGTCATTTCTACAGCAAACAAACAATAAATCAATTTTTGATCTGTTTACAAAAACATAAAAATGTAAACATATCTTAATGTTTTTAGGCTTTAGTATTTACAAAAATTTAAATTGTATTTTTTATTGTTTACTCAAAATATTGGTAAAGTTTAATGTCGTTCTTGTGAATCCAACGCCCTGCATTTTCCATTCTTTTAGACAGTATGTAATGTAACATCTCCAGTGTTGTAGTTTGAATGCCCAACAAGATTTACCGTGAGGAAGTAAACCCCATGTTTTGACAAAATGATTGGTCAGCGCTTCAGCTGTCACTTTTGTTATTAGTAAAAATAACCGTAATCCAAATAAAGCTTAAAATACCGTAGAAAACCTGTAAAAGTTAGTTTGACGGATCCATTGATGCATGGTGGAGGAAACTTTATTATGTGAGGATATACTCTTTAAGCAGGTACCGTTACTTATGGGGAAAAAGAACATGTGAGGAGTCACAAAAGAGAACACTTTCTGAGAAGATCACCTTCACTGTATTTTTGAATATAATTTTTTTTTACAAACAGCAGTTTTACAAGATATTTCTTCATGGAAGCACATCTTTATGGTTTTTCTCATCCACCTATCCAGTATTTAGTTGCAGAGGCAGCAGTCCAAGCAGAGAGGCTCAGCTTTCCCTTCAGTCACTTGGGTAAGTTTTTGCAGGGGAATCCCAGAGTGTTTCCATCCAAGAAAAACAGTCCATCGAGGCTTAGGGTATCTTTCTTGCAGAAAAAGAGGCATCCTGAACAGATGCCCAACACAACTCAACTGGCTCCTCTCGATGGGATAAATGGTCCTGTGGAACTGTACTTTTATCAGGGCCAGGGAACCCCAGAGTGCTTCACCCTATATTGGGTCATTCACCTATGAATTCATATAATGATAAGGTATATTGTAGCCACAACATACTCCATAATAAAAACTCATACCTCCTGAGGCACCATTGATTTTATTTGGAAATCGTTGGCCTAGACTTGAGCCTACAATAAACTACCTAGCATCAGCTAAATTCGCTAAAACAAAGATCTGACAAAACATTACAAAAACAAGAACAGGAGAAATACGTTCTATGATATAATCTCATGAGCAAATTTCCTATCCTCTGTCTGTTCCAGCCTTGCAAATTACAGAAGAGTGATGTTTCCACTCTGAGGAAAAAAAGGTATCATTCTGTGTTCAACTATTTGAGTGGAAATGTGCATCAACATAGCAAAGGGTGTTTTATTTTTTCATTTATCATAGCATGACCTTCTGCGTCAATTTACATCGTTCCTCATTCACTTTCCCTCTTTTCTCTTTTTAACAAATATATATCATGCTACAGTCCAGGAGGACAGAGAATACAAACCCATTGCAATGATTTGTGCTACCCAAATACCCTTTTGTTTCTCTCTTTTCAATGCCAAAACAAAATATGAAGTAAAAACAGATGTAGTGGCTTGTTTTAGACATGCAAAGCAGCTGGAACCAACCCCAAGAGTGGGTGTGACAACTCATGATTCTTTGGGGCTGTTCACATTCTTTGGTGTGTGAGCAGATACTAACACTCACCTTTAATTAAACTCTTTGCTCAAGCAGGGCTCTCTGTAAACACATAGTTTCTATTCCCCCCCAAGATTAGACACATTAATCATATCAGAGTGTAGACTTTGTGGGACAATTCTCCTTTTGTTGTAGAGGATAAAGATATAATTTCATGATCTAAAAGTGGAGTAAAAAAAGGACTAATTTCTATTAGCCACATGTTATATGGAAGTAGTTAAGGCCTTTACTCACAATCAGGTATCTTATTCACTCACCAAAAGTCACGAAGCGGTGTAATGTTGTGGACCCAAATGCAGAAGATCGAGACGAGATTAGAGGAGTCGAGGATTTATTGCAGGTTTGGATGATGAACACAAGAACAACGGAACACAGAGATCGAATACTGGAGTGGCGTAGAGAGATGCAGCAGAACAGAGACCGGAAGACTGGAGACAATGAGGAACTCGAAGGGAACTCGGAAGGAAGACTGTAGAACAACAACAAGGACACGAAGCAGGCAGGAACATAATGTGGAGCGGTGAGTGGAGTGGAGAACCAGGTGTTTAAGCTGGGAGGATGAGTAGTGGAACAAAGGAAGTAATTAGACAACAGAGTGATTACAGGTGTGCATGGGAGAGAGAGAGTCAACAAGAAACAAGAGGGAAATGTAAACAATGGAAGAAGGAAAACAGAAAACAATAATATTAATCAAACAGAACTACTAGACATACAAAGGAAGGCACTAAAAAGTAAATGGTAAAACTTGGGCGCAAAAGGAGAATATATCTAAATGTACTGAAAAAAATAACTGGAAACAGTAACTAAGGAAACCCTGACCACGGACAAACACAGACCATGACCACTAAACTGTCAAATCTACAAAAACCAAGGAAAACCATTGATATTGCTTTAACTTTTCAATTTTCTTTATAGTACAACCATAAACCTCTATATAGTTTTTGGAATTTTAGGTGATATGTGTGAAAAGCAACGAAAAAATATCCTTGAGTTATATTTGGCCCTGTGACCCACAAGCATAAGTTTTTTCGCAACATGATGCTGCCATTACTAGGTTTGTTAAAAGGGACAGCCAGTGTTTTATTTTTACAAATATCATTCAAACACATGATGCCAAGGATGTCAAACTTAGTCTCAGCTTGTCAAGGATTTGCGATAATGACTCGAGCAGAGGTGGATTTACATGAAGAATATAAGTTTTATTGAACAGATGTAATAAGGGGCAAAACATAAACTGAGATAAGAGGTATGCGGAACTGACTAGGGAATAACGCGGGACTAGAACTGGAACGTAACAGAAACCAACTTGATAGAACACTTGAGGAGGAACGCGGGAACTAAGAACTGAAAAAGGTAATGGACGATCCAGCGTTGAGTGGATGTATGAATGAGGCTTATATACTGAGGAGCAGGGGGTGGAGCAGTGGAGAAGATGACCAGATAATTAGTAACAGATGCGAGTGATAATGAGGGACTAAAGCTGAGGGAAAACACACAGAGAGGGAGAGAGCAGGGGAACTGGAAGGGGAACAGAGAGGTAATACTGACACTAATAAAACTAACAATAATAATAATAATAGCAACAACAACAATGCTAACCAATAACACAGAAAACAAAACCTCAAACTTAAAAGACAACGAAACACAACAGGGATCAGGACACAGCTGACCAGAGCACCTTCCTCAACAGGTTTGCTTTATTTCACTGACTGTGTCACTGTTCTCAATCTATTATTAGAAAATTATCTGTGATATATGCCGGTGCAGTTGCTATAGATGACTATAGATATAGTCATCTAAAAAAAATTGTTTTAAAGTATGAAACGTATTACGGAGACCTTTAGTTTAATTCTGTTGTGGAAATTCAACACAACTACTCCATGAAAAATTCTCAGAACTGCTAAAACCCACATTTGTTTATATGCCTTCATTTAAAAAAACATTAGTTCATTGGATTTTAAACAAAGTCATTGAAAGCTACTCCTCCAGAGCTCAAAGTTGTAGCTCTGGAGCAGTTTTATTTTAAACTGTATCCTTTACCTTTTAGAGAAAGCAGGCTGCAATGCCATTTGTGGATATGGAGAAATTTTATCTTTGAGTTTCCATGACGCAGTTTCTATGATGAGAAACAAATTCGTCACAAAGATGTCAAATAAAACTTGCTTGGAAATAACTTATATCACTTGGCTTTGTAGAAACTCTATTAAAAAGGTGACAGGAGGATTTTGGTTGTGATGACAGAGATCATTGCTCTTGTTACCAAGTAGCAAAGCTGTCTGAGTCATCAAACAAAGAAGAAGTAATTATTTACATAGGTTGGTTCTACTGCAAGTTACTGGTCCTGGGTAGAAAGCACTTCAAGAGGAAAAAGCTGTTCTTGAAAACCTTTCACAAGGTCCAAAAAGATCTTCAGCAACATTTTTGCACATTTATCCCTTTAGGTTTTTGACCATAACATTTAACACAAGAAACGTGAATGCTGAGTCATATTTGTGATATAATGTAAAATAAATAAAAGATGATGTCTTACATGTGCTATCCCAATACTTTTTTAGTATAAGTAAATCATAATTTACTTATACCAATCAATCAAACTTTATATACAGACAGCTTTTCATACAACCAATTGTAAGTTTGCAGAAGTTCAAAAACAGGACAGAAATGAAACCACTAGAATCAACAACATTCAAAACGATTAAGCTGAAATGGAGTGACTTTAACTGTTACTCAAATTGTTGAAACTTCGTTTTATCTTTGCATTTAGGGCAAATAACACGTTTACTTTCTAAAAAAGTGTAATTCCTACAAATTGTGTGATATTTCCTTTGCTCTTTCAGCCATAGCATAACTCTGTTCAAAGTCCATATCAATTAACACAAGTTTAAGTATAACCTCAATTAAACCCAACTTTGAATAACAAAAAGTTAGAACATTTTTTGATGCCATTTAGATAGGAACAAATCCCAAATCACAGATTCATTGAGTTGCAGAATATTGCAACAGAAGTGCAAGACATCGCAAAATTGACTTATATAGATCATTCCGAACTGGCATTTCCCTTCTGTTGTTCTTTGGTCTCCGGCTGATAAAAATGGTTCTGGATAGAGAGAGGAAGTTGTCATTTGGATCCAATGACCTTCTAAAAAAAATGTGCTTGCTGAACTTCTGAAAGGGGGCTCCCTTAAAAAGTTGCACAAAAGTGATACGGTTTTGTTCTCGCTCTCTTTTTTCCGAGTCTTTCTCATACCTTTGTCTGTTTTATAATTAATTTAATATACAATAATGTTGTCCTTGTGTTCTCACTGACATTTCTTTTTGGGGTTTTGCTGCCATGGATATTGAAACTGGTAAAGAAAATGTGGCTCTATTCAAAAACTTTGCTAAGCCTAACCTTCTTTGGCAGTCACCACAGAACACAGGTGCTCAATACAGGTGCTGCCTTGTATCTTCTTACGTAGAAGTTACAATGCAGTCTCTTGGAAGGAAAGCAGGTTCCTAATTTATCAACTATTCTTCAATCAACTATACTTCCATTGTCTCACACGTTAATGTAGTTGGACGTAATAATATGAATGAGTAGTAGTACAAATTTATTGAAAAATGCAATATATTATATTGCTTGTTTAGACATAAAAGTGTAAAAACACGGACCTAATGGCATTTTAAATATAGCATTAAACTAAATGTTTTCTTTTTGTTATTTTTTTCTTTTTGAGATATGAAAATAAGCACCAAGATGCAAAATGAATTGGGAGATTGCTTTTCCACTAGGACAATTACCCAATACTCATAACTCCATAAATACATTAGAAGAGCCATGTCAAAGGGTATTTCTAAATGAATCCGAACCAAAAAAAATTATTTTCATGCTGAATGAACTAGTTAAAAACACAAACAGGCAAGAATAACTGTGTAATTTTGTTGTTATTGACATGATAGCAAATTCACTTTTTATAGCCATCCTGATAATTTGTTAAACCTATTGTTTAAAAAAAAAATATAATCTGAAAATGTCAACAGGGTGGCAGAGGATGAGAAATTCTCGTTTAGTTTTACCGTCAGTCAGTGTGTGATTTTTACTGAACTCTTTTAGAGTAACAAAAATACAGACCAGATTTAAAATAAACTAAGAAACTAAAAAAAGCAACACAATGAGCGCAACCTTTTACTGCAAGCAGTTTTAAATTCTCCTGTTTTTCGCTTTGTTATACAGCTGGAAAAAAAAGCTAATTTCTAAATTTTTCAAACATTCTCGGATAGTGCCTGGTAGAAAAGGCTGTATATTATAACATTCTCCAAACAAGAAACTGTGTTTTAAATTTGCTTCCCCAGACCCTTGTGAGTGGGGCAGTCTTTCTCCCACACGGCATGCTCCGTCATCGCTTTCCTTCACTACTGTGTAAACGTTAGCTTGATTGGAAGAAATTCCACCATGGGCAGCAATTTCCATGAAGAGAAAAAACAAAACATTTTCCTGACCAAATGAGCAAAAAAAATCCAAATATGCCTCAATTTTCTGACTAATAAGTCATATGAAAGACCTTCTCGCTATCTCTGCGGTGAGATGTCAGTTTATCAGCTAGTCGTCAGAGGGGATTTTTTTTCTGCTTTATTTCTGGGCTTTGCTATTCTTTGCTAATATGGACTTTGGTGGGTAAGCGAAAGTATATCCAGGATAAAGTCGCATTGATGTAGAAAGTTGTTCTGTGCATATGCAAAGATCTAGGGAGGCAAATGGGAGCTTCATTCAGATCAAACTAATCTCCACCTCGGTTTAGTCTGTTAGGAGCTCCATATAAACATTTTATAATTAATGGTTCAGACCTCTTGAGCATACTCTTTCTCTCCTATTCCTCTTTCTGGTACATTCACCCCTCTCTCCATGGCTCTCTAGATTAGCCCTTATAGCTGTTTTTTTTTTTTTTAACCCGTTTGTCTGTCTGTCTATGCAGGCCCCAGCACCCTTGTTTAGAACTAATCTGTCTGTCTGTCAGTGCCTGGTAATTGGAGCTGTTTAGGGGGTCATCCAGCCCAGGTGGGCGGGCTGGGGGAGTATGTCTGTGTGTGTGTTCATTTGTGCACTCAGGGACAGGAATGTGTGTAAGCGAAGAACCCCAGCTTCCCACGGCTGTGCCACCCATGAGCGGTGGATAACAGGGATACTGAAACGTACATGTTATATGGACGAATCCTACAGGTGCACATGAAGCTTACATGCGTTGTTCAAGAGTTTCCATGAATCTGTATTTATTCTGTGATTATATATTTCTCTGTACTAGTTAATATTTTTGTATTATTTCTTTACAAAATATGTTCAGAAATGCTTCTAATTAAAATTACACACAGTACTGATAGAATAAGATCTCTTAAATCCATCATATTTAGGTCACCTAAATACACTTATACACTATGTGAGATTTAAGCTTGGTATAAGTGAAACTGTTCTGTAAATGCCATATAGATTTGCTGCAGAACATAGATGAGCAAACAGCATCATGAAGACAAAGAAACCAAGCAGATAGGGGGTATCTGGGTTATAACAAATAAAGAACATATGCCTAAAGTGGCGGAAAGGCAGGAAGAGGGGAATAGAGATAATTTTTGGTCAAAATGCAAAAAGCAATGGTTAAAAAAAAACAATAATAATTTTTGGACATTCTGCTAAAAAGTATCTCCAATGTGAAACATATTGGCGACAGCATCATGTGATTGGATGCATTTTTGCAGCAGGAAATGTTACATTATGAATTCACATCACACTTTTCAATTCATTTGTTATAAAAAATATAGGGAACTATGTTATTTTTTTATGTACTTTTTCATTTACAATAATACTCTGATTTTAAAAAAATTGAATAAAAAACAAAAAAACAAAATAAGGCCTTTAATTATATTTTGACTAACAGGAGATATTAATGCTTAAGGCCCTGTGTTTTAACCTTCATTTTTTTTAGCTAGAGCGTTTGCCATCCTAGTTCTTAACTTTAAAATTGGATCAGGGAAGTGTTACACTCAATGGAGCATGTTGAGCATATCACAATGGAAATTGCAGAGGGTTTACAATATCAACATAATTTTAAGTTTGAATATTTGTTTTTCTCTGGAGGGCTTTTACTGTGTTGAAACCTCTAATAGAACTTCCCGGTCTTATTGCCTGCACATTTAATTTGGGCAAACCATTTCCAAGGACTATATGGCTCATTGGAATCTACTAGTCACCCTAGTCGATAGGGTGAAAACATTTATTAGAATAGTGTGGATCAAGGAAGTAAAACTCCAGAGGAAACTGGTGGAAATGCACAACAGACTTGAAGGAAAGAAAGACGCTGATTTCCATTTCTTGGAATACAATCCTTGCAACAGGGTGTTGGGTTATTTTATAACTGGATGCAAGTGAACAAAAATGTTTTTGTGCATCTTGGAAAAATATCACTTTCATCTGTACAAATGGACAAATTATGGTCACTTCGGAAGACAAAAGAAAAATTGATTTTTAAATGCAATACTATTCTGACTTAGAGCTTTGCTTCCAATTGCACACACAATATGCTTTTGTTGTGCTGTTCTGTGTTGGGGTGGGAAATCCTGGAATTTACAGAGTCAGTACATAACAATTGCAGCTTGTATTTTGACTCCCGCTAGGTCTGTCTGCGCATATGAGTGAGGCTGAGCTGCAGGGTCAGGCGAAGCCACCCATGCTCAGTTGGAAAAAAAGTGATCATTTATCACTTGTTGATTTGCAGGGATGATGTTACCACAGCCAAGGGTAAAGATGTAGGTGAAGACAGAGGTGAAAACATCAGAAAACACAAACAAAACATAAAACGCACTGTTTTATTTGCTGATGGAAAACAAACTTAGAAATAATTAATTTGCAAAAATTATGGTTGGTATTGACTCATGTTTTTTTTTTTTTTTTTTTTACAGAAATCTGATACAGAGATAAAGATTAATAATAATAAAAAAGTAATTGCAAATTAAATTTTTGTAAAGCTTTCACCAGTTGGTATTGATTATATCAACTGGTGAAAGCTTAGTATTATATTGATATTGAGCTATTTGTTCTTTTCTTGAGAAACTATAATATTTGAAGATTTTAGAATACCATTAAAAATATTTTTTTTCTTGCCTCTTGCTATGAGTGGAAAGAAATTGCTTATAAAGAAAACCAATGTAACGTCACAATTGTGTGACTAAAATCAGTGACTGTAAAACAGATGATGACTTTACTTTTATCTAACAAAAGGAAAAAAGTTAGAACATTAAAGTCTCTTTAGTACCTCATATTACCAATTGGCATTACGACCATTGCAAACTGTTAATACAGATGTATGTCAATAATGTAGACCCTTAGCCTAATCTGAGATCTTCAAAATCCTGACAGCATTTTCAACACAGACAGAATTTTCCATAACAAACATAGGCTGGAAGCCTAAAAGGCATAAAAGAAAGCAATATTGCTTTATTCCTTGGCCTTCCTGTTATCAGCTTTCTCTTGCATCCTCTTTACCACGATGAACTGCAAACATGTCTTGATGTGTTGTAGAAAATTCAGTTTTCAAAAAATGTTTAATGACTTCACTAAAACTGAAACAAATCATCTTTGAGGATTCTATACTGATAACCGACATCCATAATGAGGAGTGTTGATTTCTTTGTACATTTTTGGTGCACCTACTTGTGAAAATTTTGATTTTTTAAAATATATAATCACTTCACTCAAACACTGAACATTTTTTAAATGTTAAATCAGTATGGTTATGCTTGTGTATTTTGGCCCCCAAAAATATATTTCATACGTCCCAACAGACGGCTGCTCATACTGAGTCAGGTTCTCCTGGAGGTTTCTTCCTATTGAAGGGGAGTTTTTCCTTTCCACTGTCCATACATGTATTATTAATTTGAGGGATTGCTGTACAGTCAACGACAACACAACCTAAGGTTTCGGTGTGCTGATTACGGAGGAGTGAATGCTGCAAGTCAATAGTTAGACTGGAAACTTTGTTAAACTGAGTTGTTTATGATATAATCATGTTTTTAATGAAATTATTATTTTTGGTAAAGAGCCTTGAGACGACATTTGTTGTAAATCGGCGCTATATAAATAAACTGATTCTTGAAACTTCTTGATTTTCAAATGTATCTTTTGATCAGTGCTGATAACTATCCAACCAGGTTCACTATTAGCATATGTAATTATGCAAGAACATTTTCCTCTGTCACTTTTTAACCTGCTTTTTGTGTTTTCAGAATATGATAGAATCAATATTAGCAATATCCTTTCCTAAAGAAATGCAAGAAAAAGTTTACTTTTAACTTAGAGGTTCATCAATTGCAATTCTTTAAACCAGTGATAAAGCTTTCTAAAAACTCTGAAGTTCCAAAGAGTTATAATAGGGATCAATTATTTACCATACCAACTTTATCCTACCCATAGTGGTGACTGCAGTTTATCCATGGTTTCATCAGGCAAAAGGGGGAATACATTCTGAACGCATATCATATTTCTCCAGTGATGTTTTCTATTCATTTGTTCCCAGATAATTCAAAATAGATTTAGCATTTTTCAACTTACATATAAAAAACTATCACCATTTTTCTTAAAGAATTTATATGTTCATGTCATCCCAAGTGAGCATTTATCTTTTACACTATAGGTTCATATCTTTACCTTTTAGCAAGGTTGTTATGCTACTGGATAGACCTAACCTGTGGGTGAAACTCCTTTATTGCACTCAGTGCATTTCTTTAATCAGATCTCTGCATTTTTAAAATATATACCTTTTTGATAATATGCACTTTACAGCATTAGTTCTTTCAGAAAAAAGTGATCAAGGATTATGAGATTGAAAAGGATGTATATGTAGATTCCTACAGATGTTGAGTGTCTTGGTTTGTGTGTGTGTTGTGTGTATATGTGTGTGCTGTTAACTACCAAGCTGACAGTAACCAAATCCCTGAATGTGTCTTGGAAACCAGCAGATCAATGACAGCTGCTTGTCAGGATCAGTGACCCTGGCTCTTTAGCTGTGCATCCACCATAAAGACATAAGGTCAATGACAAGGAGTGGGGGGTTGCCGACCGCTTCAATGGGCTCAGAAGTGAAGATAAAAGCATCTGTTTTAAGTTGGGGGAAAAGACAGTCTTACCGGCATTTTAAATAGACTCATATGAAAACATTGATGTAATCCAAATATTATTGGCAGACTTCACCATTAGACATATGTTTTGTTGCTTTGTCTCCACACACAGTGATTTGCAGATGTATGTTCACCCCAATAATCTATTCAAATTTTTTCCACATATCCCAGTCCTCAATATGTTGTGTTAAATTGGATGCGGTCAGTTTTAGTTTTTAGATTTAGAAAACATATAGAGATTTTTTTCTAAAATATTTTTGAGAATAAAACATTCTTGAAAATAAGGAGAAAAAGAGTTATTTGCACCTTTGCACCACACTGCAAAAAATTGCATAGCTGTAAAGAAAACATAGGAAAGCAATTAGATGAAACCTTCTAAACTGTTCAGGCAACTTGCTGGTGTCTAAACTAAGTTCAGATCTTGTTCTTAAATAGGGTAGACTGCTTTTTGTGCTTAACAGCTTGTTTCAGTGTGGATTCTGGGTCGACCGAATTTGTATTTTTTTTTTTACTTTTTTTTTTCGTCAAACATGGATGGCGTAGACCGATGTCACTGTAGTATTCACTTATGTGTTGTGTGCGCTTAAAAGTGCTGTCAACACCTGGTTATGGTAAAAGTCATTTTAATATGTCTTTAAGAGTGGAGGGTTGTTGGTGGAGGCAATGGAGCTGATTGGTTAGATTTAGAAAAACTTGATATGTTGGTTTAATGAGAAACAGTCTTTCAGGCCCCGCAGGTTCCTCTCAAAGCCCTTTTCAGTAATGAAATTATTGCGACTCCAGGTCCTTTCGCCTTGTGAAATGTTGAGACCATAGATTTTCATGGATATAAAGATTTATATAGCACAATGCAACTCTGACAAAGCATGGCTCTCATTTTTTTTCTGGCACTATAATCCCTCAACAAATTTGTCAAAACAATATGTCTGGTACCACCTTTCCATATTGTTGATGAGTTTCAACAAAACTTGACCTTCATTAAGCACATTATACATATTATACATTGTGGCTCAAGTGGCCCATGGTGACAGTAGGGTTATGATACAAGAAGGCTTGTCTTGTGGACAAGAAACACTCATGTTTTTTACTGATTGCATTTTGAGTTACTGTGATGAGATCATAGGCCTCATATTGGCACATGTTAATACACTTCCCCATGTTTCTAGGATCTGTACACAATTCCTGGAAGCTGAAAACACCTCAGGCCTGGCTGGTATATCCTGCAAGAAATGTCACCCACAGATCATGTTCGGGATGTTCTGGTAAGGCAGCTAAGACAGGATGTTCCAGTTACTTCCAACAGCCAGCAACTTTGTAAAGCATTTGAAGAGTACTGGACATATAACAAGCAAAGCAAAACTGCCTATTAAGAGTGGCCTTTCGTTTTGTCTAGTCTAAGGTATTTCTGTGCAATAATCATCCAGATTTGTCACTAATGTTACAGTGAAATGGATCTGTTGTGGTTACATATAATGCTTCAATTTTTTTGTTTTAGTTTATGACAAAATGGAAGCAACAATAAAATGTGTAAATATTTATATGTTTATTTATATGTTTGTCTTGGTATTACCTGCTATTTTACTTTCCTTCTCTGTTTCTAGAACCCATCTCTTTTGTAACATGATCCATGTATCTTTATAGGTCATAGAAAACAGTTTTGGGGCTACTCAGTTAGGTTGGTGTTTATGTCCTCCTTTTACCACAGCGGGACAATGTTATAGGGATGAAATATAGAGTGCTAAGATCAACTCAGTAATAACTGAAGAATTTTGAAATAGAATTTACAGCAGAAATAGTATTTTCAAATTTTCAATATTATTTTTTATGTTCATTTTAACCTCATAAGGCTTGAAATGAATAGTTATTCTATGACACTTTGTATTTGGGTAATGTGAATTTGATTTAGAATTGACTTTGCTATTTTGTTCTTTGTAACTTCTGTACAATAAAACTATTGGTCTGTGTTTGACCCATGTTTTTTCCTATAATTCTTCAACATTAGGGGAGTACCTGCACTTATTTCTTCCTATTCAAAGCACTGCTATAAACTCTACTTATATAAAACCCTTGGGACAAATCAAGGTTACCAACGTGCATTACATAAATATATCTATCGCCTACTAGAAACACAGTTGGTTCATGTGTTATAATGGCCTAGTTAAAGTCCAAATCAAATGCATTCCAGAATTCAAGGCATGAATTAAAAAGTTGAGGTTTACAGACACACTTCTTCTAAACTTGGTGACCCTGAACTATTTAAGAAAGAGGAGCTTCAGTGTCTCAATCTACAAACTTGATTGAGAAACATACTCCAAACCATTGATAAAAAAACAAAAGATGGTGATACAAAATATTGAGGTAGGGGGGGCTTAATACAAATGGATACAATCCTTTTCAGAAGTTTATTTGTTGTTGTTGCTATAATCTTCACGTCCTCTTCGAAGAAATCCACTACTATGTGTTGGTCTATAACATTGAAAACTTAAAATTACATTGATGTTGACATTCATAATAAATGGCCAAAATAAGACAAACTTCCTTTTGTATAAAAACTGTTCACCAGGGAAGAGAAGTAAATAAAAAAATATTTGAAGCCAAGTCTCAAGAAAAAAAAAGCTATAATCATTGCTATGGAACGGTGCATCTGAAACAGCATTTTCTGTTGAGTTGTCCATTGTGTTTAAAGAATCATTCAAAGTTTTCTTCAACTAGAAATCAAAAACTCTGGTTAGGGGGATAAAAAGAGTATTTGTAGTTACACAAAAAGTCTTAGCTGGAGCTGCTCTGCACAATCAGTGGCTCTTTTCTTTGACATTTGAAAATGTTTAGAATAAAGTTTAAATAATGGACTGATGGACTTCATACAGTAGTACTAGCAATATCTGCTTGTCACATTCATCAGCTTGGAATTATGGCCCACATTATATTCATAACACTATGTGTGCCAAAAACCTCTCCAAATTCAGCCATTTAAGTAAGCAATGGTCTATTTTGTTTGAATATTCACTAACTTCAAGGAAACCCTAGAATCGTGAACTATTCTATCCTTCATGTCAGAGGCTTTGTGCACTCTTTAACAACAACACAAAAAGACACCTCCACAGGGGTCTGGTTTTGCAAACGCATTCAAGTTTTGTTTTTATAATTCTTTTACAAGAATGTACCCACTAACCAAAGTTTTGAAAAGTTTTGAAATAAAGCTATAGGTTTACAATGTGCCCGCACAATTGCAATAAAAAAAAAAGAACTGTTGAGATTAGGGAAGTCCATATTTCCCGCATCCACTCTTCTTACACCACAGTGATTTGCAGCGGCAGAAGATCATCTGTCCTTCTTTTTATGTTGATCACTTTAAAAGTAAGGTGAATTTTCCTTATAAGTGTTTAGTTGGACATAGTCATGTTTAAAACAATTTAGACACTTTTTATATATTTAGTTTAAAGCATTTTTTAAACATCTAAACCTCTTGTTTTTTCCTAAAAATTAGCTTATTTTATGCTATAAATGTTGCAATGTGTTGACTAACTGCAGAGCAGAGATCGAGTTATTTCACTTTGAGCTGTAATTATACAACTTCCTCTCTTCTTTTCTCTTACAGTGATCTTTCTCTCTTCATTTCCAAGCACCTGTTACAAAGTTTATGACACTTGTTTAGAATATGAGAGGCAGACTTTTGTTTATAGAGACTTTCCATTGACATCCATCAATTTGTAATTAATTTGTCCCTACTTACTGGAATAACCAGTAAGTCTCTTTGGACGTTGGTAATTGTATACTTAAAAGACCCAACATGAAAACAAAGCTGTTGAAAGCCTGCAACCTGGTAGCAATTGAACAAGGCAAACTTTTTTTTTGGATGCAAAGGACCTACCTTACCAAATGTTAGCGTCTGCTAGCTCCGCGCTCTCTCTTATTACTCCGAATTCTCTGTACTGAAACGTTTCTAGACAATTCTAAACACACCTGCACATTAATCACACATTTCTGTTGCTCCACTTGACGTTTTTAGAAACCGTAATTGTTCTAAACAGGCCTTTTTTTATGTAATGAGCACTCGCTAGCTTAGTCGGCTTAGCTTTTAGTGCCGCTATGGCTTCTCCCTCTGCTTCTCCTCTTTCCTGCTGTGTGTCAGATGTTAGTTATCCCTGGGCCTGCTTTAGAGATAATGGTACTTGCATTAAAATTAGCATTTTTCTAGCTTTGCAGGCGAGGGTATTTGAATTGGATGCTTGGCTCTGCGCTGTTGAAACACCCGCAGATAGCCGAGGCCCATTAGCTAGTGTGGAGCCAAGAAGAACAGGCGTCCCTAGTGTTCCTCCAGCAGTTACCACGCAGCTGGGAAAGCAGCCTGGCTGGGTTACTGTATGCAGACAGCATAGTCCCAGAAACCAGCCTATGGCTCACCACCAATCTGTTGACCTTTCAAATCGATTTCACCACTCAGCAATTGGCTTAGTAATTGACAGCTCCATAGTCAGAAACGTTGCTTTAGAGAAACCAGTGACCATAGGCAAATGTTTGCCAGGGGCCAAAATAGGCAACATAAAATCATACTTAAACACTGCTGACTAAGGATAATCGTAAATACAGTAAGATTGTTATTCACTCTGGCGGTAATGACACCCGGTTACGCCAATCGTAGGTCACTAAAATTAGTGTTGATTCGTGTGTGAGTTTGCAAAAACAATGTTGGACTCTGTAGTTTTCTCTGGTACCCTGCCTTATCGGACCAGTGACGACATGTTTAGTCGCATGTTGTCATTTAACCCACTGGTTATCTAGTTGGTGTCCAGAAAACGCTGTGGGTTACATTGATAATTGGAAAACCTTTTGGGGAAAACCTAGTCTGATCCAGAGAGACAGCATCCCTACCACTTTGGATGGAGCAGCTCTTCTTTATAGAAATATTTCCGAATTTTTTAATTCCCCAAATTACTGACAAACCAGGGTCCAGACCAGGAAGCAGAGTCGTAGTTTAGAACTCTACAGTTACCTACCCATCATCCCATTGAGACGTCCTGCCCACGGCCAAAACCACATAGATTAAAGAGCTAATCCTGAAAATCTCATAAAGATAAAAACAACTCAGATTAAACAAACATGTATAACTATTAAGTGTGGCTTATTAAACATCAGATCTCTATCCTCAAATTCCTTATTAGTTAGTGACTTAATTCTTGATAATCAAATTGATTTGCTTTGTCTCACAGAAACCTGGCTGCAGCAAGAGGATTATGTTAGTATCAACGAATCAACTCCCTCTAATTATTCAAACTTTCACATTCCTCGAAGTACTGGGAGAGGTGCAGGAGCAGGAAGCATTTTTTAATCAGTTTTATTAATTATTTCCAGGCCTACTAATAGTTAAAGTTATTTTGAACATTTAACCTTTAGCCTTTCTCATCCAACCTCTAAAAGAATTAAACCACTTCTGTTTGTTTTTTTGTATCGTTTGCCAGGTCCTTACTCTGAATTTACAGATCAGATCTCAGATTTTTTATCTGAATTAATGTTAAACACTGATAGAATCATGATAGTGGGAGATTTTAACATTCATATCGACACCAAAAATGACAGCCTAAATGTAGCCTTTACTGCAATTTTACATTTACATTTTTACATTCATGCATTTAGCAGACGCTTTTATCCAAAGCGACTTACAAAAAGAGGGTTTAACATGGAATTTTAGACACAATTCGCTTCACTCAAAAAATCCAGACACTCTCTTGGTCACACTTTAGACCTTGTCCTGACTTATAGCATTGTGTGTGAAAAAGTTACAGGGCCGCCCCTTTCCTTTCTGACCAATTTTGAATAACTTTTGAGTTCTTTTTCACTGGGTACTTAAACTCTGAAAGAAAATGTCTTTACCATATAGTAGGTGTCTATCAGACAATGCTGTTACAACCTTTAAAGAATCCATTCCACCTTTAATTTCTTCATTATTTGAGAGAAACCCAGTGGAGGGCAGCAAAATAATTTCAAAATGTGGATGACTTTAAACTTTCTGCTCTTGAACCCTGAAAAGAAAGAAGTTGTTATCTTTGGACTAGAACCTCTAAAAAAGAAACTGCTTAGTCTACCCTTTAAACTGGACAGCATCAAATTGGCCTCTGGTAACAGTGTAAAAAAATTTGTGTTATTTTTGATCAGGATATGTCTTTCAAGTCCCAAATAAAACAGGTCTATAAGATTTCCTTCTTTCACCTTAGGAATATGGCAAAAATTAGAAATATTCTCTCTAGGACTGACGCTGAAAAACTAGTCCATGCATATGTTACTTCAAGGCTGGACTATTGTAACTCTTTATTAGCAGGAAGTTCGCAAAATGTAGTTAAAAGTTTTCAGTTGGTCCAAAACGCTGCAGCAAGAGTTCTGATGAAACTTAAAAAGAGAGATCATATCTCCCCTATTTTAGCTTCCGTTCACTGGCTCCCTGTCTAGCTTAGAATATATTTTAAGATTCTTATTTTGACATATAAAGCCCTCACTAATAAAGCTCCATCATACATCAGAGATCTGATTACTCCTTATGTTCCTAACAGAGCACTTCAATCTCAGACTGCATGTTTATTGGTGGTTTCTAGAATCTGTAAAACAGAATGGGAGGCAGATCTTTTAGTTATCAGGTTCCTCTTCTGTGGAACCAGCTTCCAGCTTTAGTCCGTGAGGGAGACACCCTGTCTAGTTTCAAAAGGCTTAAAACCTTCCTTTTTGATAAAGTTTATAGTTAGGAAGAGGTACTGAAGACAGCCTACTCTGGTTTGGGGAGGAACTCAGTCTTGACAGAAGGATCTCCTTTGCTCTGCCTTCTTCATCTCTCACTCTACAGACAAGACATGAAGACAAGGTTATTCAAGTTATTTCTATAGTTATGCTGCTATAGGCTTAGACTTAAACCTTCTAAGTCCTGCATAACCACATCCACACCCTTTTATGTTACCTCCGCTTAAAATTAGCTTAGTTGGGTCATAATAAACATGATCCTTGTAAGAGATCTAACAGTAAATGAGTAAACCTTGAAAATACAATTTTCAACAGCTGAGCAAATTTATCCTTCTGCTGATGAAGGCTGGACCTGTCAACCACACCCTGCAGTAGACAGTCCCACATAAGTATACATGCAAACATCAGCAGGGTATGACATCAGTAGAGTTTGTACTGAAAGTAGACAAAAACTGTAATTACTGAGACACAAATGTTGGTAGCAGTTTTTAACTTGTTCAGCTCTGTTGCAGTGAGGGCAGTGCCATGGTAAAAAAAAAAAAAAAAACATGGCCTGGATCTAATATTTGAAATATACCTTTAATTAAAAAAAGGGCCAATAAACTGAAAGAACATTTTCAGGGAAGTTGCTGCTAGCCACATGTAAGTCAGTTTTAAGCCATTCTAAGGTCAAGCTAATTAACTTTTTGACATTATTTTTATTTATGCTGTAAACGGATTCAGACTGATTTTAAGTCCTTTACAGGGTTTCATTAGGAAAGATTTGGGTTTTGCAAAATTAAGGCATTCCATAAATCCCTGCATAAATTATAACTGCATAACTGAGTCATAAGCTAATTCAGGTTGAAGGATATTCATATAAAGTAATTTTAGTGCTGGATACAAACTCATGTATGTCCTTTATAAAAAGAACTCATCAGCAGATAAGAAATCATGTCATTGCCTAATTTTTCTGTGATATCACGTCTAATTGGAGAATATCAAATAAATAGCCCCCAGTGTCCCATTTGATCCTTTACATCTTACACTTATACAAACATGTACTACCATATGTAATGTAGCATATATATTTGTTTAATTTGTTTCTACTCTAAGTCAAGCAAAACATCATGTGTAGAAAAAAATAAACTGTCAGGTTGCCCCCACATGCACAGAGGAACTGACCTTGATATATCAGTGTTGTAATTAAAGCTACATTTCAAGTCTCAGTGGCTTTCTTCATAATATTTACACTCCAGTTCAAGATATCCCCCCCCCCCCCCGGTGTGCGATTCAGCAGGGGGGAGAATTCAAATAAACACCCACTCAGAGGTACCAGGTCTAAGATGTCGCAGGCAGACAGCCATCCATCTTGCAGCCAAAGTCTCTATCACCTGCACTACGAGCTAGCGAGAGAGTAATCCGGGTCTGGCGTGACAGTGGTGATGCACGAGGGAGGAAACAAACATCCCCTCAAACGATCAAACATGGAAATAATTAGGTCAGCTGTAAATAAAGTCGGGATGAAACAATAAACAATGAGCAGCACTGGGACAGATGCAGCAGCCGAACATCAGGCCTCACTGTTTGATGTCTGATTTGAACAACCCGCTGTCCACAGTACATGCAGGACAGACACTGAAGTCAGGCAGGAGTTGTGCTGTGGCTACTTAAGTTTAAAGTGAAACCTTTAAAAACAGAGGATATGGGAAGCTGGCTAAACTGGTTCGAAGAAATATTTTGGAGGTGAAAAGTCTTGATTGTGTAAGCTAGGGAATAGACAAGCTTGTCATCCAATGAGACTTGGACATTCTACATGCTTGTTGTCTCAGTCACTGGTCATATACAAAATTTGTTGTGGGTAAGAATCCCTCTTGGTCCTTGTTGTATGTTCTGTTTAGATGTGAAAACTATGTAAACACAATCTTCATTCAATGGACATTATGCCTACTAAAGTGATTCTAAAAACTGATATAGTAGAAAAAGATTTTGAACTTTCACCAGATGATTGTTTATTGGGTTAACTATGACATGTTTTGCTATCTTGGCCAGGTCTCCCTTGTGAAAGGATCAGCAATTTTAACAGAACAAATCTAATTAGTCCTTAACTTTTTTCAAAATTTAAAAATGCAATAACACATCCGTCCACCCACCATTCTTAAAGGTTACAGTGGGGCAGGAGTCTATTTCCAGAGGTCATTGGATGTGAGGCATGGTAAATTCTTGGCTGGTTGCCAGTCTGTCACAGGGCAACACAGAGACACACAGGACAAACAAAAATGCAAACCCATACCTCAGATTACTCCAGAGAGACCAATAAACCAAAAATGAATTTGAATGTGATGAAGAGTGTTTTATTTTCTGTCTTTCTCTCTCTCTTATTCATATATTGGGATAGTGACAGAGCCGTGGCCTTAGGAATAAAGAGAAAGTGATTGTAAACTCTTTTACTTGCTTTAATCTCGACGAATGCGGATGCTTTCTCTCTGTCTCCCGACCTTCCCCTTATCTGCTTCAGCTCTGCGTTTTGTGTTTTTTCATTCTTTTTCATTTTTTATTTATTTAAATTTCCTTTTGGAGCTTCTCTCTGCATATCTTCCGAAAACCAAAAAATCCATCCGCAAGATGCGTCCTTTTTCTTTTTCTGAGGATGACTACGCTAATCTCCTTCAGAAACTCAACATGCTGGAAACCAAAATCCAACGACTAGATGTAAATGTGGAAATAAATGGCTGTTACGATACAACTTTACCTCTTACTGGAGATGATGCTGCTACCCGTCAGCTAATCAGCACGGGCAAAGACAACCAGAAAAAGGAGGATGTAGCTTTGAATAACAAGACAAGTAATGTCTGGAATGTGCTCGGCGCTAAACCGAAGAGTAAGTCATCTCAGAGGAAGAAGAGAGAACCAGCCCTGTCTGGTGATATCTGCGATGCGACCGGCTGGCCTGCACTACCGACGAGACCAAAATCCTCCTCGACTCCAGTCGTTCGCAGGACACAGACTTGGAAAGCTGTCAAAAATGAAGCTTCCTCCTCCTCAAACAACTATCCCACTACAGAACCGATTTGCACCACTACAGAAATCTAGTTCTCCACTTGATCACCAGGATGAAGTCTCTTCACACAGCTAGGTAAACCGAAAAAGCAAATCAGAAAATAAAAGACAAAGAGCGAAGCTAATGCCTGGTCCTGAGACTCTGATTGTTGGTGATGCTGCGGTGAAGGATTTAAGATACGTGTGTGGGAAACGTGCAAAAATACTGTACTTTCCAAAGGATATGGTATCCGATGTGAGAGACAATATTGTGGAAATTCTGGCTGAACATCCAACTGTTAAGACCCTTGCTCTACACCTGGGATCTAACGACACTGTGAAACGGCAGTCTGAGGTGCTGAAACAGGACTTCAAGAAGCTATTAGATACAGTTAACAATTTCGATGCTGACGTGTTCATCAGTGGCCCTCTACCACCAATGAGAGGAGATGAGAGGTTCAGCAGCCTGTTTCAGCCTGAACAAATGGCTGTCAGGTGTGTGTGCCACTTACACCTTTAGTTATATATACAATTTCAGTTTTTTCTGGGACCGCAGACATTATTTTAAGGCAGATGGTCTCCACCTCAATAGATCTGGAGTCAGGCTGTTTGCAGCTAATCTATTCTATGTTTTGAGTTCCCATTCTGCTCCAGTGACCAAGGACAGAACGAAGCAAAAACATGAAGATAAGGATAAGGATGTGACGCAGCCCAGAGATTTCCCGGAGACAGCGGCACCCCAGCCCCCACCTGCGCCTCCAGATGACGTCCTCCTGGAGCTCTCTGAGATACCGCCTCCACTAAAAGGCAGGTATGATGACCCGCCCTCATCAAGATCATCCTCCCCATCTCTTCCTTTTCTGGATTTTACAGAAAACATGAAGGAGCTGGTTAGTGTTGCCACCAGGATGACCCCATGCCCCAGTCCTCTCCTATCCCGTCATCCTGCAACTCCTCCCCCAACACAAACTCATTATGTAAACTCCATCTCCAGTGTACAGAGACGCAGCCCAGAGAGATTGATATGATATGCATCGGGTCCAGGCAGCAGTACTGCATGTACCCATGGCTCATTCCAGGATAAGCCGGGGCCCGATGTGGAAGTACCTTCTTTCATTCCTGTAGTAATACGTAACAGAAAACAATTAGTCAGCCATCAAAACAGTCCAAAAAAGTCTGTACGCATCTCAAATCTTGTGTTCACTACTCGTCAGCCACAGTCAGCAAATTACAGTAACACGCTGTAACTCGCTGTACTAAATGTCAGATCTTTAGCAGGGAAAACCTTTCTGATTAATGATTTGATATCATCTCATAACCTTGATTTTATGTTTTTAACCGAGACATGGCTCGATAAAAACCCAACTGGTACAGTCCTGATTGAACCTAGTCCACCTCACTTCAATTTTTTATCTGAAACACGTCTAAACCAGAGGGGTGGGGGGGTTTGTGCCATATACAGGGTAAATATACCCATCCATAAATTAGCATTTGGGGTCTTTTCATCATTTGAGTATGTATCATTCAAAATGGATACAAAACAATCTTCCAATCTTTGTGTGACCATCTCCAAGGAACTGTTTTATTGATGATTTTACTGAACTACTTTCAACATTGTAGATTGTATGCCCTAATTTTGACTGTTTGGTCATAACAGGGGACCTGAATGTGCACATGGATTCAGCCCAAGGTAAACAATCTAAAGAACTCACTGCTGTCCTTGAGATGTTTGGTCTAACTCAGCATGTGAACAAGCCTACACACAACAGAGGACACACTCTAGATGTGCTTATCTCAAAGAGTGTTGTTATTTTAAATGTGGGTGTTGTGGATGTCGCTTTGTCTGATCATTTTTGTGTTTTCTTTGACCTTTCTGTTTCACCCAAGCCAACAGCTGGCCCTCCAGTTACTCAAGGAAGACTTATTGATGACAACACAGGGATTCAGTTTTTGAAAATGATAAGGTTTGAAAATGCTCCGTGTTCTAATATTGATGATATGTTAAACTCTTACACATCAAGTGTCTTGAAGGTTATGGATGCCATTGCTCCTGTCAAGGTTAAAATGGTTAAAAGTACACAAAAGGCACCATAGAGAAAAGAGGTTTCGGTTCGGGCACAGAAAAGGTCGTGCCGGAGAGCCGAACGGAAATGGCGTAAGTCAAAGCTCCAAGTTAATTTTGAAATCTACAAAGAAAAGTTGTGTGTGTTCAACCAGACTTTGCGTAGAACCAAAGAGAGCTATTTTTCAGAAATCATCAAGAACTGCAGAAACAACTCTTGTGTCCTATTTGCTACAGTGATCAGATTAACAAACCTTCCAGTCTCGATCCCCTTGGAACTGATTTCTACATCTAAATGTCAGGAGTTTGCAGTATTCTTTAATGACAAAGTTCAAGGCATTAAAAATGCAATTGTTTCCACGACAGACATAGCTCCTCTACCCCCAGTTAGACATTTGGAGCTGACACACTTCACACCTGTCTCAGATAAAACAGTTGAAGAGATCATCTGCAGCCTGAGTCCAT
>JAVLVB010000072.1:941464-965901 GCA_032876305.1 Orestias chungarensis | reverse complement strand
GGAGAACATGGGCCTGTTGATTTATTGTGTCACTGTATTGAACAGATCAGTCTGTGGATGCAGAACAACTTCCTCCAGTTAAACTCAGACAAAACTGAAATCATTGTCTGTGGCCCACAGAAACAAAGAGAAAGTGTCATCAGTTATCTTCTGACGCTCTCTCTGGAACCTAAACATCAGGTCAAAAATATTGGGGTAAACTTCAACAGCCACATTAAATCAGTAACATCAGCAGCCTTTTACCATCATAAAAACATTGTCAGAATCAGAGGAATAGTCTCTAAACCAGACCTAGAAAGACTTATCCATGCTTTTATCTCTAGCAGGTTAGACTACTGTAACGGCCTAGTCACTGGGCTTTCTAAACGGGCCTTAAGACAGCTTCAGAACATCCAGAATGATGCTGCTTGAGTTCTGACCAAAACCAGGAAATATGACCACATTAGTCCAGTGCTCAAGTCTCTGCACTGGCTTCCTGTCACTCAAAGAATAGACTTTAAAACAGCCTTGCTTGTGTACAAGTCTCTTCATGGTTTAGACCCAAAGTACATATCTGACATGTTAGAGCCATATGAACCAGCCAGGATTCTGAGAACCTCAGGTAGTGGCCTCCTGCTGATGCCCAGAGTCAGGACCAAATAAGGGGAGGCTTCATTCCAGTTTTATGCTCCTAAAATCTGGAACAGTCTCCCTGAAGAGGTGAGACAGGTTTCAACTCTGCCGCTGTATAAATCGAGGCTGTAAACAGCCTTATTTAACTGTGCATATAGCAACTGAGAATATTTTTACTATTATTATTATTATTATTTTATTTTTATTTTTATTTTATTTCTTTTAAATTTAAAGCTGATTTTATTGTTTCATTTTCTGATCTTTTTTCCTATGTAAAGCACTTTGAATTGTCTTGTACACGAAAATGTGCTATACAAATAAACTTGCCTTGCCTTGCCTTGCCTTGCCCAGTCCAAGTTAAATGATACAACAAACTCCAGGAGTTTAGTTACACTAAAATTAAAACAGCTCAATTACACCTCACTGCAAAGGCTGGTTCTGTACTGTGGAGTGCAGTGAAACCACTGGAGATGACAATGAAAGGAAGGATACTTCATAAAAATAAAGAAAATTATAGTCTATCCTTAGCATTGTCTTTATTAGACAGGTTTACAACAACTGAGTGTCATCACTTAGAGGCTTTTTCAAGGCTGCTGTTATATAGACCACTACAAGACATCCCGCTGCCGATATCCATCAGCATCTATAATAACACTTTAAAGATCTCTGGATCAGAAGGGCATCTGGTGTAAAACATCTTCCAAAAATGTGTGCACACAGGTACGGAGTGGGGGAAGCTGCTCTCTTATAACTTCCCAGTTTTGGAAGCTGTTGAAATTTCAACATTTTTGTGATTAACCAGACATAAATGCATATTTTATTTTTGCAAACAGTGAGTCTATTACTTTAAGATGATCTAAATTTGCACTCCCACCTGAAGCTGAAATATTTATTGGTTTTAAATTCTTCCATTTACCATCTGTAATCCCATATTTTCTTCAATGGCTCCTGTACGGTGGCCCGGAAGTGTCACAGCTAACAAAAGCCACAACACTGCAAAATAAAAGTCACGGCACCTTAAATCAAAAGCCACAACACTACAAAATAAACCACAACACAAAACAATGTAGTACAACGGAAGTTAGTTGCAGCGTTAGCCACTGCGAAAGTTGCAGTCACGGAAGTGACGTAACAGGAAGTAGGTCTTTTGCCGTCCTTATCAAAGAAACTGGGAGGGGAAAAATTCAGATTATTTATTTATTTATTTATGAGGGTAAAGGGACGGAGCAGGAAACAAGAGATATGAGGATATAATATAGGTATATAGTCATACAAGATGCATACAAGATAGAAAGCAATAAGCAATTTTGACACATACACTCCATTCCAGTAGGTTACGGTAATGCACACCAAAAGTTGCTTGCTAACCGCTAATAAAATTTATGAAGAAGAAGAAGAATTAGAAAAAACACAGAAGGTAAGTTTATCGCCGTTATTTTAAAGATGTTTATTAGTTTTAGTGCCTGCAGTTGTAGAGTTTGTTAACTGCTGTGAAGTGAGAGTTATTGAATGTTCGAGGCATAGATATCTATAATAAAGGCTATATGTCTCATGGCGCAGACACCAACGTCCTCACAGCCTGCCATCTTACCAGAGTCAGGGAGTTTGGACCAGATGTGTTTAACATAGTTGGACGTGATTAATCTGAAAAAACTCAAATACTCAGATCTCGCAAAAAACGTCATGGATTTACACACAGTTTAGTTTCTTCCAAGCTTTATTAACATGGTTATAATTTTGGATGGCTGAATCTGTTTAAAGTGCAGCTTTATAAAATGCAATTGTGCTAGGCTAGCTAGCCTAAGTTACTTTAGCAAGTTATCAATGCTGAGACCAGCTGGGTTTTACTGAAATCAACAGCAGTTTTGGGACAAACTTGTCTTTTGTCTACATTGCAATCTTAGTGATTTTTGGCTGGGGAGCATTTCCCAAAACCATAGTTGCACTTTCTCATCGCTGAACAAGTTACTATTTTTTTGAAAAAAAAAGTGAAGTACTGAATTACAGTATACTGTATGAGTGAGCGAGTTGATTGTGGCAAGATGGCCGCCAGTACGGACGTTGGAATCCATCTAGCTTTATTAAGGATATCTATGGTTCGAGGTAGCGATAGATCTCGTAAAATACCTACTTCCTGTGACGTCACTCCCGTGGCTGCAACTTTCGCCGTGGCTAACGCTGGGGCTAACTTCTGTTGTACTAAGTTGTTTTGTGTTGTATTTTATTTTGTAGTGTTGTGGCTTTTGTTTGCTGTGATACTTCCGGGCCACCGTACTCCTGATCATGTAAATGTAACATAGGAGCCCAAAAGCTAATGAATAGCAAATGATTGAAACATGCTTTCTAAGCTTATAGAAACAAAATCATGAACTCACAAAGAGGAACAGTCCTCTGCTTTGACTATGAAGTGTTGTCATAATAATAACCACACGTTTCAGAACCTGTTATACCGTAAATACAGATACATACCTTTCATTTCAGTTGTCTGATTGAAAAGTATGGTTTGAAAGGGTCAAACCAAATAAGATCAAAAGGCATCCTTTAAAATCAGGTCAAGGATTTAAATATATTTGTATTCTCAATCAAATTTTAGCTAACTAACAAAGGATACATCAAATGTATAAATTCACAATAGACACAAAAATATTACTTATCATCTCAATAGTAGTAAAATTAAACAGAACTAGATAGATTTTGAAAAACTGTATGCACATCTACTATAGAGTTGATAGTTTAAAGATTTCAAGGTGGGAGAATGCTTTTTTTGAATTAGGCTTGATCTGACAAACTTGCTGTGGTAGGACTGAAGAGTAGCTTTTGTAGGTAATATGCTGCCTGCTGAAAACCATACTTTTAAAAACCTGAAGAGACCTAACTCATAGAAATTTTTTGAAACAGCTGCATTCTGTTGCGAGGCGAACTGGCTTCTGTAAAATAAACAAAATATACAGTACAATATACTGAATAATAAAAACTTTATCAATCATTGCAGGAAACTTAATCTATTAGTGTGTGGTGAAAAGTGGCAATTTGTACTTCAGCAGCTGTGTTGTACGGCAGTATAATTGTCAGTGATTCTACACAACACAACAATTTAAATGAAGAGGGCTGACTATATGTTTAGGACAACTCTGAATCCCAAACAGCCAAATGTTTTGCAGAAGACTTTATAAACTTTTCATCTTTTTTGTAAGGAGTTGTACAGCTTTAATTACAGCATTTCCTTCTTTTGTTGAAGTAAATTGAAACTGATTTTAATGCACATACATCAGGATGTTTGTCTCCAGCAGTTCATTTTATATTGCTGAATTAGTTTCCTGTGTAAGCATTTCCAATCAGAGGTTTAATAGGTTCACTATGTATTTGTTTCTATTGATCAGATAATGAAATACCACCATTTACTTTACTGATCAGGAATTAAAGACAGACAAAAGAAGATGCCCATAAAACAAAGAACAAGTGTTAAAGCTGTTCTTTAAACCAGTAGTTTAAGGTTTAAAATTAATTTTAAATTTACGGTAAAATTCAGAGACCCAATTCAAAAAATAATCCTGATAAGAGTCTACCCAGGATTTTGCTGGTGTAAAAGAAAAATGCACTCTGTTGTTTGTCATCTTAGCAGTTTTACTAATAAATGTGTTAATTTAACAGTCAGTCAAATTTGTCAATGTCACCTTAATAACCATATTTAGAATATTGTCTTATGCTGGATAATACATGAATTTATGAATGTTTAAATATTTATGTGTCATGTTTTGTACTTTTTACTCTGTCTTTACCTAATAAGTTGTGTTTTATGTGTAGTTTTAAACAGTTTTAGAGTAATTTCTTTAGTTATATTAGACACAAAAAAAAAAACACGCTAAACGTTTGATGGATCCCCCACCACCACACACAGACCCACACCAACAATGAGGGCATATTGTCATTCCATCATTAGTGACTGATGAGTTCATTTGTGATGAGGTGGGAAGGATTTAGCAACCTGCTACATGTATGTCTGCGTTTCAGGAAGAGAGGTATTGATAATTCTCATCAATCATCTGCTACCTGTCTCGGTCAGCAGATAGGCTCACTCACTCACCCAGTAACTCAATACATCATTACTGTCAATATCTGCTAGGCAGGGCTTGAGAGTACCCAAATAGCATAATTATCACAAGTATTCCTTAACAGTGTGGGCCTTTTCAGTCCCTCTGTCCCTTTGCTTCACAAAGATCCAAAGGTCTCTCTGCATGTATCTCTCGGGGCTAGTGAGGGAGAACTGAAAGGCCTCCTGGTCATCATACTACTGAAGCAACCTTTGACCTAGGTTGAAGCGTAAGAGAGACGTCCAGATAAGCACGTGACGGAGGCTTCCGGAGGGATAGAGGCGGAAAAAAACAGTGTGCAATGTTTTTACTTAGATCATCTTTAAATTCATGTCACAGCTGTAGAACATCTGGAGGAAAGAATGTCCATGTCACCTCCACGGAATGAAATCCCCAATCATATCTGCAGCAACGGTGTGTTCTTTGCAGCTCACTAAATAAAGGTCTAGAGGTTTACATATATGCATTAAGGTGATTTGGCTCGTTAAGAGGTTAAACTGTGACCTGCTCATTTATTACTGTTGCTGAACTGTAGAACTCAGTTTGAGGTGGAATCTGCTCTTGGCTCACAAATCATAACATGTGACAGGGCTTTCAAACACTCATCCATCTGCACCGTGCTGTCAGTTTATATCTGCCTCTTAGTTTCTCAGTACTATGTAGGCCTCCTGATACAATTAATTTGCATCTAATACTTTTAGTTCCTTTTAATGTTTTATCAATTACTGTAAGTTTAAATCTTTTTTTCTTTGCATTACTTTACAAAATGTGAACAAAAAGCATGAGAACATCAAAAACTGTGGGACAAACTCAGCATAGTTTTTTTTAATTCTGACATACCTAAAAGATTAAAAAACAGAAAACATATGAAAGAACATCTTAACAGCAAGAGGAATACTCAGCCTAACTCCCTACTCAAACATAACCTCTTCAGCTCATGCACAGACTCCCCAAAAAAATCACATGTTAATACTGTAGTGGAGCCACATGTAGGTCACCGGAAGAGCTTAAAGAATCTGGCAGGTCAGACAGATTAGCGTCTCTCCTTGAAGGTGAGGTGAGAAGCTGGTGAAGGTGAAGACAATTTGGGAAAGATAGAGTAAAATCAGAGTTGAAGGAACAGCAGAAATAGTAAAGAATACCTTAAGATTAAAATGAATAATGGGAACATTGGATGGAAAGTAAATAAAAGAAGATGGAGATAGAAGTGTCTGCTTTCAGTAAATCTTTACTTTTCTTCTGTTGGGGTAGACTTGGCTAAGGACCTGATACTGGAGCAGAATTATGGAAGGTCAAGAGTCCTGGTCTGATAGAGCTGCCCTAGACACCACTTTAACGAGAGATAAACAGTTATTTGCGAGACTGAGCTCAATTGTTTCTAAAGAGGGCAATACACAGATACACCCGACGGTCAAAATAAAGGCCGCACGTTATTATGTTGATACAAAACATTGCAAAATGTTTACTAATGGGTTTATCATAAGATAAGAAATATGTTAAATCAATTTGGTCAGACATTATTCCGACAAATGTTTTCCACATGTTATTGTTGAAAGTTGCATTCAAGTGGAACTTGAACGCACTGGTTCTAGTTTTGGATTAAAACAATCAGTTCTGCTTTGTCATGATATGCTTGACTGGAGTCAGCTTTATTAGAGTATCCAAATGCAAGTATTCATTGCGTTCTTCTATCCCATCAGACCATCTCCTTTCAGTCAGTAGACTTTAAAACTACACAACTAACTAAAAGACAAAGCAGAGATACAACAAATAGGAACTGAGCAGATGGAAGAATGGAAAGTTCCTCGTGCTACAGTTTCAAGCTATAAAACTGTATCAGGTGAAGGGACCACCATTCATGCATTTTGCTGTTACGCAGGCAGATATGTTAATGAAACCTTGTTAGCTGGAGCACAGTTGTAGAGGAATATCAAATGTAAAGCGATGCATCTGCAATCAAAGCTCCAAAAGTTGTTTTGCTTTGTTTAGGGGTTAGCACAGCAACACATTTAGTTATCACGTTAAAAGTAAAGCAATGGCTCAGGAGATTGTTGAAGATCATTTAATGTTTTAATGAATGGAAGTGTGACAGACAGATTTTTCTATAAAACAACTAAAAAGTACATATTGCATTTTCAGACGTTTTCAGTGGCCAAGGTTTAAGTATTTTGTGTTTATAAGTATTATGATGTCACATCTTCAAAAAATGCCTTTATTCTGAATCTATCATAAATTCCGTGCATATGTTATCTATTACAAGCACATACTCTTATAAGTTCAGTATGAATACTGGTACCCAACAGAAAGTAAAGTATGCCAAAAGTTAGAAAGAGTCTACAGAGTGTAAGCAGTTCAGACATCTCTTTTGTAGTAACATCAACTATACCACCCACAAAGTTAAAAAGTCACATTTTATTTAGTCCAACGGAGTATATGTAAAAAACAAAGAAGTTGGACTTCATTCTTAGCATTATTATTACTCATCTTTAATAAAATGTATTACAATAATCGTATATTTCTCAATGTACAGAAAACCTATAATAATATAAAGTCACTATGAATACTGGGATAAAGATATTTCTGAATTTATTTAAAAAAAAGTCTAATATGTCCCTACTTAGTTCCCAGAGTAGATCCCTCACTAAGTTAGGTATATCAGTAGTTCCCATAATCTAACAAATAATGCATTCATAATCAGTGGAATGCACATACCTGCTTGTAGTTACTGAGATACATGTGTGCAGAGTGGTGTTAATGAAAAAAAAAGAATGAAATAACAGTCTGTGGTTCTTGTTATCAGTTTTTTATGCTTGAGTGATGTTCAAGATCTCCTGGCAACTTTAGTAAGCTTTTCATGTCAATTCCCTAACCACTTAATCACATACACTTTGTGAGTACTGTGTTGGAACTTTATGTGTCAAAAACATTCCTTTACCGGTCTATTCATGATGCAGTTTATTTATATAGCGCCAATTCACAACAGATGTTGTCTCAATGCACTTTACAAGACAAACAATTCAAGTCATAGATACATCATTACAAATCAGTTTTAAAAAGTCTCCCAATTAAAGAACCCCAGCAGATTGCATTGAGTCATTGACTTGCAGCATTATCTCCTCTGGAATCAGCACACCGAAACAAAGGCTTGTGTTGTTGTTGACTTTACAGCAATCCCTCATACTGAGCATGCATGTAGCGACAGTGGGGAGGAAAAACTCCCCTTTAACAGGAAGAAACCTCCAGCTGAACCTGACTCAGTACAAGCAGCCGTCTGCCACAACCGACTGGGGGTTTGAAGAGACAAAAAACCTCCAGCAGTCTAAGCCTACAGCAGCATAACTATAGAAATAACTTAAATAACCATGTCTTCATGTCTCATTCTAGAGTGAGACATGAAGGTAGAGCAAAGGAGAACCGTCTGTCAAGACTGAGTTCCTCCCACAACCAGATTAGGGTGTCTTCTCTACCTCTTCCTAACTATAAACTTTATCAAACAGGAAGGTTTTAAGCCTAGATTTGAAACTAGACAGGGTGTCTGCCTCACGGACTAAAGCTGGAAGCTGGTTCCACAGGAGAGGAGCCTGATAACTGAAAGATCTGCCTCCCATTGTGCTTTTAGAGATTCTAGGAACCACCAATAAACCTGCAGTCTGAGACTGAAGTACTCTGTTAGGGACATAAGGAGTAATCAGATTTCGAATTTATGATGGAGCTTGATTAGTGAAGGCTTTATATGTCAAAAGAAGAATCTTAAAATCTATTCTAAGTTTGACAGGGAGCCAATGAAGGGGAGGGTAAAATAGGGAAGATATGATCTCTCTTTTTAAGTTTCATCAGAACTCTTGCTGCAGCGTTTTGGACCAACTGAAGACTTTTAATTGCAATAGTTACAATAGTCCAACCATGAAGTAACAAATGCATAGACTACTTTTTCAGCATCAGTCCTAGAGAGAATATTTCTCACTTTTGATATATTCCTAAGGTGAAAGAAGGAAATGTTAGAGACCTGTTTTATATGGGACTTGAAAGACATATCCTGATAAAAAATAACACCAAGGTTCTTTACATTGTTACCAGAGGGCAATTTGATGCTATCCAGTTTAAGGGGTTGACTACGCAGTTTCTTTTTTAGAGGTTCTGGTCCAAAGATAACAACTTCTGTCTTTTCAGAAGTCAACAGCAGAAAGTTTAAAGTCATCCACATTTTTATGTTTTCTAGACATGCCTGTAATCTACCAAACAGACTGGAATCATCAGGACTTACGGATAAAAATAGTTGTGTATCATCAGCATAAAAGTGGAAATTAACAACATGCTGTCTGATGTTTATACCAATAGGGACCACGTATATAGTAAACAGAAATAGGCTAACTACGGAACCCTGTGGTACTCCACAAGTAACCTTACAATGCGGAGAAGATTTGTCATTTAGATGAACAAACTGGAATCTATCAGACAAATACGATTTAAACCAGGCTAGTGCTGTTCCCTTGATCCCTACAATGTGTTCGAGCCTTTCTATGAGGATATTGTGATCGACTTTGCCAAAAGCAGCACTGACATGTAACAGAACTAGAATAGACATGGGTCCATTGTTTGAGGCCATAAGAATATCATTTGTGACTTTAAGGAGATCTGTCTCTGTCATGGACGAAATTTTGATTACAAAGGTGGGGGGGCGCATATTTTTTACCTCTTTGAACGCACCGATAGACGGTCATGTGTTTCATGTCTTTTAAGTCCCATATAAAACAGGTCTGTAAGATTTCCATCTTTCACCTTAAAAATGCAGCAAAATTAGAAATATTCTGTCTAGGAAAGATGCTGAAAAACTAGTCCAAGCATTTGTTACTTCAAGGCTGGACTATTGTAACTCTTTATTAGCAGGAAGTCCACAAAATGCATCTAAAAGCCTTCAGTTATTCCAAAACGCTGCAGCAAGAATGATGAAACTTAAAAAGAGAGATCATATCTCTCCAATTTTAGCTTCCCTTCATTGGCTCCCTGTCAAACTTAGAATAGATTTCAAGATTCTTCTTTTGACATATAAAGCCCTCACTAATCACACTCCATCGTACATCAGAGATCTGATTACTCAGATCTCTGAGTAATTCCAATTCAGACTATGTTGCATAATTAGGTGACTATGGTAGACATAAAAACATATTAGGTATCCTGTTAGAGAAACTATGAGCATTGTGGAATAAACCACTATCCTGCAGGAAATAAACAACAGAAGACAGGTTTTTGACTGCGGTCATAAATATATGTACATGGTCAGTGTTATATTTAGGTTGGATGTATTAAAGAAATGGAAATTAAAATAAAGTCATCCGAAGTGTGCCAAGAAAAAAAAACCCGCCTTCACCACGTCCACCAGCGTGAAACTTTGACACAAGGCAGAAAGGGTTTTATTTTAACAGTAATCTTGTCTAATTTTGTTGAGATTGTATGAATTGTATAGTTAATTTCCTGTCCTTAGATCACAGAGTTGCACCTTGGTTTGGGCTTCTGGTAGTGTAGTCCATCTGCATCAACACTGTTGTGCTTTCAAAGATATCGTGGTTGTAAAGGCATAGAGTGGTTAATTAGGCATCTGTTTTCTTTCTGTAATCTTAAAGTTTGCCCTTCCTTCTCTGTCCTCTGACATCAACAATGCATTACGCAGAAATGTGGTTGACTGAATATTTTCCCCCTTTTCATGACTATTGCTTGTCAACCAGAAAGAAAATCCAAGCATATCGAAAGTTTTTGAAAAACACAGACCAGCAAGTCTAAGTATACTGTCTAACTAAATACTGGAATGGCAAACTGTTAACAATACTAAAGTTTGGATCTGATTTGTTGCTTTAAACTAAAATCCTGTTTACTTTTTCTTTGCTGTCTTTAAACTCTTAGAACTCGGACTCACGGAAATTTTCTTTGGTGTTCTACAGTTTAAAAAGTTTCTGATGAAGCAACAGTCAACATTTTTGTCCAATTTCTTCTTTAGGCCTTTTTTTTAATTACTATTGTTCGGAAATAAAAGTCTTTTTGACACTTGTCTCTTGGAAAACCATATCAACAAGCCAAAAGGTTTTGAAAATTACTTTTGTAATAAAACAAGTTAATCAAAACCTTTTGCATTTACCTCCCGGTAAAAGTGAAACTTGACCCTTTATTTATTTGCTGATTGTTAAAAGTCCAACCCACATTCAAGAGTATCTAATCCATTAGGACATGGTGCTATCCTTCTGAGACTATGTTTCTGGTTGCTTGGAATCCAAAGGTGCCATAAAAACGGAAACGCAAACCTCTCAGCCATAACAGCAATGCATCCCCTGTGAAATCCTAGACAACCATTAAGCTAATGGGGCATTCAGGCCAAGTCACTGGGTGTTACACAGTTCTCAAGCTCTTAAGCCAGGATCAAGTACAAGCCATGTTAAATGTGTTGCTATAAATATTTCACAATGTGTTTGATTAACAAAAGATTAATGTACTTAATTACGCACTACTCATGTAATATAGATAGATAGATAGATAGATAGATAGATAGATAGATAGATAGATAGATAGATAGATAGATAGATAGATAGGAAATCATACAGTTCTTCAGAGGGTGTCTAGGTTGCCAAATGCTAAAAACACAGATCCAGCGTTTCCTCCTCGTGAGAACAAATTGCTGAACTTAAGATTTAACATTCAAATTTTTTTACTGTGTTTACCCATAGTTAGCAGGCTGCTGTGCAGACAAAGATCTAAGGTGGTAAGAGATTACTCCCTCCTTCCACCTCCCCTTACTCTGTCTCAGTTTGTTCTTGGGGGTTGATACTGACCTAAATTACAGGGGAAGTGGTTTTTTATAGGTCGTTGTGGTTCTTCACTCAGAAAAATGTAATGCTTTTCAGAAAGGCTTTTCACAGGGGGGTTGACAATAGACTTCCCCCTGCAGTGTTACTGATCTAATTATCACTTTCCAGTTGGAGCATTAGTAAAGGTGTAAGTTGGTTTGCAAAGTGATAAAAAATGGTCAGTGATTGAGGTTGCAATTTCTGAGACACAGAAAAAGTGGCATGGAAGCAGAAAAAACAGAAAAAAAAACCCTGAAGTTACAATGTTCACAAATGACAGGAAAGACAAATCTAGTTAGTAAGGAATGTCACTCATTGCCCGCTAACTGCTGATCTCCATCCATCCAACATCCAAAAGATCATGCTGAGACACAGAAGTGCTAAAGCTCCCACAGAAGACAATGGGAAATCAGTTTCATTTCACCTCTCTGTGTGTTCCCTTTCTACTCCACCTCCTCAGATGTAATCCCACTGTTCCCCTTATCCCCAACAATAGTAAAGTGGATGATTGTGGATCCTGCCAGTTCTCAGGCTCAGGAGTGTAAATTCCAGCAAAGCCCCAGGGCTCCGGAAAGAAGGGGAAAAAGAAATTTGTCTGCCCCCTCGCTCATTGGGATCTTCAATAGTCAGTGGGGAGATTGGGGGTGGGGAGTGCGTTCTTGAAGATAATAAAGCCTGGACTGCAGGAGTTCACTGAGGAGGAGAGACAATAATTGTGTTCGTGTGTGTGGTGTGTGATCTGGCTTTTCTCACCTTGTAAGGTCCATTTTTTTTACTAATATCATGTAATGAGGACGGAATGCTCCTTATGTGGCCCAAAGCAGAGTTCCTATGAGAAGAAATACTGTTTATTTTATATTTTATGTTTTAAGTTTAGAACCAAGCTATAAAACGACTGTAGCGAAAATTTTGATTAAGGTTTTAGGTCTGAACTGATGAAAGTTAGGTTTATTGTAAGGCTCAAAATTAAGAAATAGAATACTAAATGGAAGTGACCGCAAACCCTTTGTGAAAAAAGAAGAACCTTAAATGTGTGTGTGTGTGTGTGTGTGTGTGTGTGTGTGTGTGTGTGTGTGTGTGTGTGTGTGTGTGTGTGTGTGTGTGTGTGTGTGTGTGTGTGTGTGTGTGTGTGTGTGTGTGTGTGTGTGTGTGTGTGTGTGTGTGAGTCTTTATGAGATTTCTTCACAGATATGGTAGAGGGCATTCCAGGGCCGCTTCTCCTCGTCACCTCTGGTGACCAAATGTCTAATTACACAGCAGAATACACCAAGACACATACACACAGAAAAATGCATCCACTTTAAGGCCTTATGTTTTGTTATTTTGATAAGAAGTGAGAATAGAATCAAAAAGTTTAAGGATGTAATCAGTTGAAATATATATACTTAAACACTTATCAGAGGTAAATAATTAAATACTAAATGAGTCTTGTCTTTTACTCATGTACTAGCTATCTATATGTGCTTTCACTTGTACAGGAATATAGCAACAACAATGCAATACAACGTCAAAGGAAAATAATTAGCATTATTTTTTTTCCTAAAGTAATATGATAAGTTAAATATGTTTTAATGACCAAAAATAAAGTACAAGAAAGTATGGTAACTACACCAGTGTGAGCTCACTCTATAAAAGCAAATTAACAAGCAGCATTATGCTGACACTCTTTTCTCAAGGGTGGGCTTTTCTTCATTGAGTGGTGGCAAAGCAGAACCAGCAGTTTTATAGTGGTAATTACCACCAGCAACTCAGCTGTTTACTGACTCATTTAACCACACTCATGCAAACATGTATACCACAATACCATACTATAATGCAAAAAGCATGATTACACACACTAATTTATGTAGGTGCTTGCAAAAAACAAACAAAAAATATCATACTGTATGGAGGCATGTTTTTTTTAATTTTAGTTTTTTTTACAACATGGTCTGAATAAACATATCTTGTGCTAACCTCAGCTAAGGTGTAGTAAAATGTTCTTGATTGACTTGAAAAAATCACACCAGACATAAGGACACATACAACATATGCTACAACAAAATAAGTGATGGGATTTTATTATATCAGAATTGCCATAGAGATGTTATTTCAAAAATAAATTTGTAGATATTAAAATGCTGAAATGTATATATTTTGTTGATAATGTTTGATCTTAAATATTAAATTAAATTATTTTATTGTTTTTAATATAATTTTAAATGCACTTTGCTTTACAGAACCACACCCATTACATTTTTCCTAATAGATTAAACAATTAGGAATAGAGAGTACACATGAACATTTCTTCTTTTTTTCCAGTTAGTTAAATTATAAAAGGCAAAAAAGAAATTGAACTGGTATTCTTTGTATATAGACATTAAAGAAATGTAGTTTAACTAGGAACAACAAACAACAATGAACATTGTGTAAAATGTCTACAAATATGTTGGCTCAAGATTATTATTGATTGGTAAAATAATCTGAAAACAAACCGCAGTAGTCCTTACAATACATCATACTTCAGTTATTATGAATTATTTTTTCAATGCTGGCCCATTAGAACCTTGCCCAAAATCCAGCGTTTAAAAAAAAGAAAACATTTAAAAGATTTTTTAAAGATTTTTAAAAAGCATTGTAAAAATCAAGTCTTTTCGCTGGACAGCCCCTCATAACCTTTTAGAGGTAATATTGACCTGTGTAGTTTGAGTTACCTCAGGGTCTCTAATAACAGATGCCATAGATTTTTATGATAGTCATCATGCCGCAAAAATCCTGTCATATCAAAGAGAGAAAGCTTTTTTGCCTTTGCCATCGTGGGATCAGGATAGTGTAAAACCCTGCCCAGAAATTTCAAACCGATAGAAGGCAAATTTCTGAAACTTCTGATCATTTTAAGATAAAACATTCTGTCTGCTCATTACTTTGATGAACACAGTAAATTCAAACGTCTCCTTTCTGTAAAAACAAAAAGAAGGAAAGATGACAAACTACTACAGAACTTTGTTCTCAACTGAAAAAATAGTGATCTTGTTTTCTTACTCTTAAAGTGTCAGGTCCACAGAGCAACGAGGAACAGAGCCCCAGTTTGACGCCATGGAGGCCAGGAGGGAGAATTCCCCTGTCTTCCCAGTCAGGTGTTTATTTTCTCTTCAAACGCTGACAGAGGAAACAGGTACCAGGTGTCATCTGAAAGTTTCCTTAAGGATCCAGACTCCTGACTCATTTGCATTTAACAAACTCACACTTTTTTTTGACTCTGACAAATGGACCAGATGACACAGGCCAAGACAAAAACAAACACTTGAGGTAGACAAACCAGAATTGGAATGTATGATTTTTTTACCGGCTGCATATGAATTCAAAATGATAATCAGATTTGCTGTTATGTGTTTACTGTTCTTGAAGAAGCAAACAATAATATATGGTGGTTTTTCAGCCAAAGGATTCAGAGGCACAGGGTTTTGGACTACTAAATATTAAAGGCATTCTGCTTTTTATTAGCTAAGTTAAGAGAAAACAATGGTCAGGAATTTAAAGACTGGCGGAAGCAATCAGAAACTCTTTGAAAGGTGAAGCCAGAAGCTCCTTTCCCTGTGACCATGCATAGTTCAAGATGACATCTGCTGATAGAGGCTGCTCATCAGCAACTTTATTTCATGGGCCACAGATGGGAAGGCGGGCCCTAATGTTTGTTAGTTGTTGCAAGTTATATGAATGTAGTTTCATGTGAAAGTGTCTGGTCAACTTTCAGCTGTTTGACACACATTTTCTCTTTATCATCTCGGTAACATCAGTTACTTTATAAAATTCCACAAAACATGCAAAAAAGTTTTTAAAGTGATTAGTTTGGCTTTATAAAAATATATATTATTCTGACTTAGCAAATATTAGAAGGCTAAAGCAGGTTGTGGCGTTGCACTGATAGAGGCTGCTCAACAGCACCTTTTTTTCATTGGGCACAGATGGGAAGGCGGGCCCCAATGTTTGTTAGCTGTTGCAAGTTATATGAATGTAGTTTCTTGTGAAACTGTCTGGTTATCTTTCAGCTGTTTGACACACACTTTCTTTTTATCATCAGTTACTTAATAAAATGTCACAAAACATGCTGAAAAGTTTTTAAAGTGATTAGTTAGGCTTTTTAAAAATGTCTAGTATTTAAATATATAGTATTCAAATATTAGAAGACTAAAGTAGGTTGTGGCGATGCACTGATCAAAATTTCCAATGGCCAATTCCATTGTTGATTTGATTAATTTAGAATACTTTACTTTAGGAGCTATAATAAAAGAAGATAAGTGAATAACAGAACAAAAATTAGTTTGTTTTAATGTAAGAAGAGACTAAAAAGTTGTTAATGAAAATTTTATTTCACAACACTTTTTGAAACCGGTCGGCAGTTCCTTTTGCAGATACAAACTTCATTTAAACATTTAACCAATGTGTGAATGTGTGAATGTGAAAATGTTCTATCTGATATTAAGTTTAATTCCTTTAGTAACAGCTTCCACTTTTAAAAGTGTTCTCAGTGTCGCCTGGTTGTGGATTTGTAGATTTCCCACCAGCCAGTCACCAGACAGCACTAATCAATTTTTAAGCTGTCCGACTTACAACCAGTGCATCCCTAGTGAATTCAGTTTCTCGCAAGCTTTTCATTTTTTAGTTTTAAAGAAAGAAACTGTCCTCCGTTCCAATTTCCTCCTAGACGAAGTAGGTGGCTTTTAAGGTCTTTGGAGTTTGCTTGTCTAAAGCTTGGCAAATCACCCTCTCACAGCTTCCAGCACATTCAACATACCATGTGATGGAATCACTAGGCCACTGTTATTTTTCAGGACTGGAAGGTGGTAGCTTTCATCAAATGATGATGGTACAGCATCTTCTCTTCTGTCGCTCCACACTCTCCACTCTTGCTAAAGCGTAATTTAGTCTGGCCTTAAGAGCAATAGGAGATACCTATGATCATAGCTATGATCCTACTAAAAGAGGGAGGGAAGAACATGGTTTTAATCAGGGGTGCCCACACTTTTCCAGCTTGCGAGCTACTTAACAGATGACCTATCCTAAGGGATCTTCCCACACAAAAAACACTGCATAACACCTATTTATTTTATATTATTTAAATTGTTATCATTGTATGTTTTGTGCTTTTAGGATGAAGAATGTTTTACTTGAATTTAGATTTGATCTATAACACATATTAGTTTGTCTTGCGTAACTGCATCAAGCCAATGTGGAATGTGTGTTGTTCTACCCAAGCAGATGCAGCAAGTCGTTTGACAATATATATATATATGCCCCAGCCCCCCTTCTAACTCCGCCTCTGCAAATAGAGACTGGTAGACTCGGTATGCGACACCGTGGTTTGATAAGCTAACGTAGAGTGCGCATGCATGCCTCCATGCGCATCAGTTAGCTGCCCGGTATGCTTACATG
This sequence comes from Orestias chungarensis, assembly GCA_032876305.1. Classification (NCBI taxonomy): domain Eukaryota; kingdom Metazoa; phylum Chordata; class Actinopteri; order Cyprinodontiformes; family Cyprinodontidae; genus Orestias; species Orestias chungarensis. The sequence goes on along the minus strand of JAVLVB010000072.1, from coordinate 948,953 downwards.
TCTTTAATAGGGTCTTTTGGTTTAGTGTGAGTGGGTTTAATATGAGTGGCAGCAAACAATAGAGATTTTATTTTGTCTAGGACCACTATAATGCAATGTTTAAAATAGAAATACTCACATCATTAGGCTGAGGTTGTGAGTGGAAGGTTGAAGGGCCACAGACAGGCTCTCTTCACCTTTCCTACAAGTAGTTGTAGTCCTGCCCTTTTCTGGCTAAAACAAAAAAGCATTCTATAATATATATCATTCCACAAAGGGATCTGTGTTTCACCACTCCATGTTATTGGTAATATAATATTTAACATCTATGAAAGCTAAGAGCCTTATGATGATACACCTACTTTTTTGAGGTGAAGCTGAAGATGGAGGGAATAACACTTCTCCGAGTCGGTCAGTCCTGCCCTGTCAAAATCGCTTACAGTGAATCCGTTCCTCCTGAATGCTACTACCCACTTCTTCCTAAAAATGTTATCTTTGGGAGAGACAATTTGCCTGTCAATGTTATATCAGCAATATTGGCATTATTTCTACAATAGCATCTTTACGTCACTTTTAATCTAAGCCTGTATTGTGAAATATATAATTAGCCTCGCAGAATAAATGCCTAAATCTAGGGCATTCACATAAAACCTAGGCAATTATGCTTGTAGGCTAATGATTTATAAAGTTTTACAGCCGATTGCACACTGACTTTAAACACAGCCAACCTTAATGTTTGCTGGCTATAATTTTGCTGGCAGATATAACTACAGTACAAAATAATGATGTGGTATCTTACTTGTGAAAGATAATCCCCTGACTCCTAGTCCTCCGGCATCTTCAAAACGGTTCTGTCTGTTGCCTTGTTTGTGTCTGTAGTAGGAGGACTTGTCCGAGATGACGGCCATATTTCTCGCAAGCCAGTGGTCGATGCAGGGTCTATTCTTTATGATGTCTATGGGTTTGCATAAATCGCAGAGTTACTAAATCGGAACAGCCCTTAGCTAGAAGCCGCTAAAATCCCGGAATTTGAATATCCATTATCCAACTTGGCAAATACATAGCGCTGTGACTGTCTTCCTGCATTTGTTAATGTTCTTGCATTTTTGGTAATGTTGTTTCATTTTTGTTAGTTGTAATTGTGCTTAGTTTATGTTGTTGCCTTTTTGGTAATATTGTTGCATTTTTGTTATTTGTAATTGTGCATCGCACTTCAGGGCCACCATACAAAAGAACTGAATATTAGGTCTGTGTTCGAAAACACAGAAATGTAAAAAGATCAATGGCTTTCCATGCAACTGCAGTGATCATAGAAACAAACAAGAATAAAAAGATCAATTCAAACTATGTTTATGCATGATAAAAAACTTTAAGATACAGGTCATATTTTTTTAAACTATGTAGGAGAAAAGTGAGAAATGTAAGGACCTATCGTTCATAAAGCTTTTGTTAAAATTTCAGGTCATTTGGAGATCCTTATTTTGTGTATCATCTCTATCTTGGAGCAGGATGTATTTTTATACCTCATACTTACTGTATGCAGATCTCGCATATTTTCAAGTGTGTACAATTTTATACCTGCTTCATTATGTCTTTGTCTAATGGCATATGTTTCTTTGCATTAAATCAAAGAAGAAAAGTTGTATTCCTGTGCGATTTTGTAGTGCTAAGAAGGTTTGTTAAATAACCTTAGAAAACAACTCCATGTAGTCTCCTTGAGTCTCTACAAACTGTTTGACACAATCTTTCCAGATCATACAATAGCAAATAACGTCCCTAGGTAACAGGAGAGCTGAAATGTTCCTTTTTTCTGTAAGTACATGTCCTCCTCTATAAACAGTGTCACTGTGGTAAAAATCCTCTTTGTTCTGTTTTACTGTAATGTTCTTGTATTTTTTCACTTGATATTTTGTCAGCACATTCTGCAAAATCCTAAATGTCATGCCGTGCTGCACCGAGGCTGCTGTCAACACGTGGTTCACCAAATATGACTAATGCTTTTTAAAACAACAAACATTAGTTCTGTTTGTCTTTTTGACCCAAACACATCTCCAACAGTCCTACTACAAGTATAATTACTGCCCATGTGTTTTCTAAGTGCAGGGAACAATCGGGCAAACACTGGGTCTCAGTACTGACTGCTGTTTTAAGGCCTGAACCTAGAAGTTGTATAACAATTTCCACAGTTTGAAAGAAACAGATTAAATGTATTCTTCTTTTGGCTAATCTGACAATAATTTAACCATCAAACAATCTTACAATTCCATGGAAAAAAAAATCAGTTCTACCAAATCCATCCATCCTTCCATACATCCATTCATTGGATGAATCCATGCCTCTATCCTTCCATCCATCCATCATCTTTCAGTATGGTTTACAGCTCTAACACACCAAAATTTGAATTTGAATCACATTTGCTTCAGTTCTGTCCAACTGTATTTTTATAAAACACATTACAACAGCCATTATAGACCAAAGTTCAGTACAGACAATAGCCTTACTAGCATAATACCAATAGCCAAAATAACAAAAGAAACATATAACTATGTTATTTTTTAAATTAAAAATAATAACAAAGAAACAACAGTGTAGGGTCTTCGCATGGTCTTCCCATGCGTGTGTGGGTTTTCAAATATAATAACAATGTTATTTCTGTTGAGTAATAAAGAAAACAAACTCATATTTATCTCTGCTTACATAGACACTCCTTTCATAGTTTTCTTTACCATCTGCTTAGCCTCTAACTTTCCTTTTCTCCCTTTTCAATGTCTCTCAAAATAAAAATAATTAGATAAATTAAAGGAGTAGTTTATTTGCGCAACCAGCATCAACAGCTTCTGAAGCCCAAAGATAAACATGGATCTTTGTCTATGACAGAGCTGATTTTATCCCCAGAGAACATCAGCCAACTCCTGTTCCTCTGCTCAAACAGAAACAGCAGGTTTGTGTTTGAGAAAACCAAAGCAGTGCTGTCAGATCAATTTTCCTATTACCCTTTAGCAATACGACTGGGCAGCAGACTTTAAAAATAATTTCCAAAGTGTGGTCTTAAGCAGTCTTACCCTATGATCAAAGTAAGTCTGCTTTCTTGGCATAATGCATTTTACTGTTGCCTGAAGGCAAATAAAAGGAGGAGGTGTTGTCAAAAAAATGTCAGTATTATCATGAAAAGAAAAGGATTGCAATTTGGTAAATATCATCATTATCACAGACCGTCTTTAAGTGACCTTGACTTTTTCAAAGGGAAAACAGAGTGATCTTTTGGTTGGAAAGGAGTCTAACAAACCACAAACAAAGCAGGTGTTCCATGTCATCCTTAGAAATGGAAAACAGCTCCAGTCAATGAGATATATGGATCTCAAAGGAAAAGCATGGTTTGGAATGAAAAATGTGATGGAGGGGGCTTAATGTGATAAAACGTCCAGGAGAGCCCTGCCAACTGGAACCGTATCACAGCTAAAACAATCGCATCTGTGTCCTGAAAATTAGATCAAATTAACCTTCTTGTTTTCTGTGGTCTTTATAACATCATTAAGCTTTTTTTAAATGTGAAATATTTAAAACCTACCAACCAGAAAGCAGTGCATATTTTAGGGAACATTGTGTGATTGCTCTATTTGACTATGTATGAAGGTGGACTTCAGAAAAGTGTGTCTATGCATTTTCATCCCCTGTCTTTGTGTAAGTGGGCATTTGTGTTTTCCATACACATTACTGGTCTGCAGCAGACTTGTCATGGCTCAGTTCCAGCGCACAGATGTTTGGCCACTGCCTTTTCAGCTAAAATTAATCTGTAATCTGTAAAGATAAACAGGGAGGACACTTCATAGAGAATGAGTCTGTGATATCTGACAGCGGAAAGGTGATATGTCAGTGCTGTGTTTACATTGTCTTTACGATCAGATGAAGTTTTCCTGTTCTATTCCAGGGAGCTTTGGTAGAAGTGCTTTTGGAAATTCAACATCTAAAAGAGCAAAGAAGAAACAGAAATTAGATGAGAAGCTGGGTTGGAGCCAGAACATCCTACCTTTGGACAAGTAGGCAGTCAGACAGGTTGATACCTGAGAAGGAGATCATTAGATAATGAGTGATATGCTGATCTGTATATTTATTCTCAAATATATATAAATATATATATATATATAAGCAACTGAACATAAAATCTTTGTAGAGACCTAGTTTCAGTCTGAGAATGGTTTTGATGTTTTTAATATACAGATTACAGATAAGCATTGCAATCAACAAAGACTGAGCTGGCATCATTTCCACTAGTCAACTAGTGTAAGTAGTTAATTTTAAAGGCCAGTGCTGCAGACAATCTGATCCAACATTACATACAATCAGGTGGAAGTTTAAAACACAGCAGGTAAAGGAAATTTAAAGATTATTTTAAGACCATTTCCAAGTAGTTCACCAGAGCTGAGACTAAAAGTTGCGTAGCACTTTTAGACCAATCTGAATTAAAAAAGTCAAGTGAAACTTCTCAAAATCCTGGCAACCTACTACGCTCAATCTTTTATTATAAAATCAAAATACGCTAGAACATTTATTTTTAAAGTAAAAAATAATTATTATGTGGTCTGACTATTTCTGCTTTCTCTTACCTATATGATTGGTCAACTACAAGCAGCAGATCCCAACCGTAATGATTAAATGGGGGTGAATCATTCCTCCGACTGACATAAAAACCACATGGGCTGTCAGTACTACTTTAGAGCTGACCTTTGTGTTCTTGGAACGATCAGTCATGCCTTTTTATCTGCAGTTTGTCATTACTAACTAATCTGTGCAGTGCACACTTCATAGGAAAGTCCTCATTATTAAAAAAACAACACAAAAAATCTATTACATCTATTAGAAATTCCAAACAAAAAGATCAAAACTTCCTCCACCTGGCAGTTGGTACCGAGGAGGATACTAATGACTCTCAGGGACAGCTTGTGCTAATGAAACCCGGCTGAATCATTCAGCAAATGGTCATGCACTGCAGCATGATGGCAGGTTCCTTTCAAATCTGCCACAAATTAAGAAACAAGCTTTTTTGCACTGACCGGTACAGTGACCAGTTTTCAAAGTATGTTTTTAAAAAGCTATGTTCAACATTCTGAATTTTTATTTGGTCACTTACATAGTTATGTGGTGATAAGTACTGACACTATGGTAATAGTGTCTTTGATATAAAGAATTTGGAAAGGTTTGGGAGATTTAAAATGAGACTTTCAAAACTATAACAATGTATCACCGGTCAAGCTAGCTGGTAACAGCAATATGCTGAGTCTTGGTTTCAGTTCCAATAGGTGTTTTGCACAAAGTGAATAGAATAACGAAGACAGTTGATTACCAATTACCTATTAAAGTTTTCAGTAAATACTCGATAGAGCAATTAAAAATGGGTCATTGCCGCTAAACTGTAAATAGTAAACAAACCCAATACAAACTAAAGAGTAAAAAAAAAATAGAACAGTTCAAATGGGTTGTTACAAGGCCCAAGTTTTATGGCTTGCATGCTGATTATTGAAATGAATGAATGAAAAGTTCCTACTGGCACAGTAGAAAACCCATGCAAACACAAGTGTCAGGTAAAAACCAGATGCGAGCCTTACAAATCCTTTAACTGTGAAGTTAGTTAAAACAAACAAATGCGGCACCACAGATGGCAGTAATTCTGTTTCAGGGGGCCTGCCACAGTGCATATTGCTCTTTTTCTGGACTCTCCAACAATCAAACATAGTATGAGCAAAAGAATACATTAGAACAAAGACTGAAATAAAAACAAGAGAATGATTGAAAGAGAAACTAATTTGACCTGTTATTCATATAGTATTTCAAAAAGACCAGGCTGTTGTGAAAGAAAGTCATCTAAAAAGCTTGAGCTAAATTTTGAATTTTGAATGGAAGAGCCCTTCGACTTTGATTTAGCCCATGCCCTGGCTCTTTTATCTTTAGTTTCCACTTGATTGGGCCTGAGAAAAGGAATGCAAAAGGCTTCCGTTTGCCAACATACACACGTCAGAAAAAAGAAATATAAACTGAAAATCTGACCATATGCCACAAAAGAACAAGGATTGCTATAGGAAGTATGTAACCATTTAAATCTTCAGTAAGCTGGAAATATTCATACAATAAGCATGTCAAATACATGTCATGGGAGAGCGGTAGATGGACTGGGGGATAAAAAGAACAGGCTCCCCAAGGACAACTGCATTTCAGTCATTACATGCACTGTGTTTCAGTATAGAGGACATACTTTTACACTTTATCCATGTAATAGGGATCTTCCTTTACTTCAGAGGATTTTTTTCTTAACATTCATTTTTCGCAGCCGAGAAGCAAAAGCAGGACTTAGTAATACTGTCACAGATTGTTTTATAGCCCCAAGAATGTTCGTATAAAGTAAACTTTAAAAACTCTAAAGTAAAACTTTCTTTTTTTTTTCTTTGAAATAAATCAAAAATATCTGCATGATAAATAATTAAAACTGTTAAGAATATACTGATAAACCTGTTTGAAATTAGGAAATTTAACAGCAGTTCATTAGAATGCAGCTGCTATTTCTTCCATAACTACTCTGGCTTTTAACTAAGCAGATACTAATTAAACAGTAGGGGAGAGTGGGGTAAGATGAGCCAGTGGGTAAGTTGACCCACCCCTTGTATCTAGGTAACCTTGCACAAGTTTTGTCATGTGACCATAAATATAGGAAGCACTCATTTATTCCATTGTGCTGTAGAGCGGAGAAGCACATGGGGTAAATTAAACCAATGGTTTAACTTACCTCTCCTTAAGACACTGAAACACAGTTATGTCTGATGTATAAAAATATATCTAATTTGAGTATACTCAACTATTTTGGTATGTTTGTCATATGTTAACCATATTAGAAAAGGAATCATGCCGAGAACTTACAAGAGAAAAACAAGCTGGGGCTTAACACCCCTTGAAGAGATGGAGAGAGCAGCCAGTGATGTCAAAGATGGAAAGTCCATCAGATCAGTTGCAAAAGAGAGAAATTTTGACAGGTCAACATTAAAGAAGTACATGAAAAAGAGGGAAGCAAAGGAAGTAAAAACAGTTGGGTACTGTGGAACAGCGGAAGCAAGGAGGGTCTTCTCAGCGGAGGTGGAGAAGGAGCTAACAGACCATATCAAGAACCTCGCAGAGCAGTTCCATGGCCTTACTCAAAACAAATGCTATGAACTGGCACTGGAATTGGCAGAAAGTAACTCTACTCCTACCCCCAGCAACTGGAGAGAGAAAGGTTTAGCCGGTAGAATGTGCAAGAAAAGAAACCACTAAGTAGGTTGGCATAAATTCATTCATTTTGAGCAGTAAAATACTGTAGGCTACCATTACTCTTTTTAAGGTAAAGATTGGTTCAAGAATAGTATGGCACGCCACCATCTCTCCTGCCGTATGCCTGAAGCGACATCTTTGGGAAGGGCTAAATCGAGGAATCAAGGAATTTTATTTGTCATCACATCACATGTGGTACATGAGGTGGGACGAAATT